>OLKM01001268.1:128774-131274 GCA_900291075.1 Melanogrammus aeglefinus | reverse complement strand
GAGAGAGAGAGAGAGAGAGAGAGAGAGAGAGAGAGAGAGAGAGAGAGAGGGATGGATGGATGGATGGATGGATGGATGGATAGATATGTAGATGGATGGATACATTTATAGAAGAGAGGGCGCAAGGAGGAGGCCAACAGGAGAGTGAGACAGCAGGAGAGGGGAGAGTTGGTGAGAGAGATTAATAGAGTGACAGATGGACGCTGTCATAAAGAGTGAGAAGGAGGGAGGCAGAGAAATACGAGATACAAGAGAGGGAGAAATGAAGAGAGGAGAGAGAGGGAGAGAAGGAGTATCAGAAATGGAGAGGGAGGGAGGGTGATTTGAGAGTCAGAGGGTCAGAGTAAGACTCTGAGAGAGGGGGAGATGGGTGGGGGGGAGAGAGAGAGAGAGAGAGAGAGAGAGAGAGAGAGAGAGAGAGAGAGAGAGAGAGAGAGAGAGAGACGAGAGAGAGAGCGAAGAGAGAGGGAGGAAGAGAGAGAGAGAGAGAGAGAGAGAGAGAGAGAGAGAGAGACAGAGAGAGACAGAGAGAGGGAGGAAGAGAGAGAGAGCGAGAGAGGGGGGGACAGAGAGCGGGAGAGGGGAGAGATGGATAGGGAGTGGGAGAGAGAGACAGTGAGACAGAGAGAGCTTAATAGTCGGAGATGCAGAGTTGGATATGTAGGCAGGGAGAGAGAGAGAGAGAGAGAGCGAGAGAGAGAGAGAGCGAGAGAGCGAGAGAGAGAAGAGAGAGAGAGAGAGGAGGAGAGAGAGAGAGAGAGAGAGAGAGAGAGAGAGAGAGAGAGAGAGAGAGAGATTTAAAGAGAAAGAAATGTGTAACTGATAAATGGAGGGAGATAGGGCATGCGATATGTACAGAGAGTCACTTTGTTTCCACCGTTTTATAGTAACTTGTCGTATAGTAACTTTGTTAAGCTCCCTTTGTTTTTCACGTTATTTTTAACTGCTTTGCCGATTGCAAATGTTTGTTTCCTGTGACTAATTCAACTATTTTGAATCAGGTTAAACTCAGTTGAGGAGACGGACTCCCGTGAGAGAAACACACAGACAGTGAAAGATGGAGACTATGAGAGCCCCCCCCCCCCCCCCCCCTCCCCTCCCCCAGTGGGGGTCCAGACCGTGTGGACAGGTGAGACCCTCCCCCTCCAACCTCCCACACACAAACACACACACCCCCAAGCGACATGTCTCACGTCAGCTCTGATTGGCTGGCTCATCACTCCAGCAGTCCGTCATCTCGGGGACAATCACCGCTGTTATTCCCTTCCTTGACAGGGCTAGTGTGATGGTGTGACACACACACACACACGCACACACATTCTCACACACGCGTATTCACACACAAACACACACACACCGAAGGCCCAGTCCCACCTCAGTCATAGACGGTAATCAATCTTATTCCCAACTGTAAGCACAAACACAAACATTGATGACAACAGACGCACGCTCGCACACACACACACACACACACACACACACACACACACACACACACACACACACACACACACACACACACACACACACACACACACACACACACACACACACCTACACACACACACACACACACACAAACACACACAGTGTTCCTTTACCCATCTCTTTGTTTGGATTATTCAAATCATGGCGGTATTCAAAACACAACCAAATACCGAATCTGTATACACGCACCTGCCATCAATCACTATCACCCCCACACACACACACACACACACACACACACACACACACACACACACACACACACACACACACACACACACACACACACACACACACACACACACACACACACATACACACACCCCCTCTCCACCATGTCATCCAATAGCTGCTTCTGGTTTACCGGCACTGATGTAAATTCTAAGAAGCAGGAAATTACATTCAACCGAGCAACATGCTGGAGTCTTGTTGGTGTCCCATGAAGCCATCTCTCTCTCACACACACACACACACACACACACACACACACACACACACACACACACACACACACACACACACACACACACACACACACACACACACACACACACACACACACACACACACACACACACACACACACACACACACACACACACACTAACACGCACTAACATGCTTCACAAAGAGGCATTTTGAGCTGCACAGTAGTAACCAGTGTATGAAGTTACACCAAAGGAAACGGTTCATTTCCTCGGCCTCCCCTTTAAAGTGCTCGATGTACAACACGGATTCGAGGCCGCTTCCTACAGACACAGATTCATACAGACACACATACTGCGTCCTCCTTTGAGGAGAACACTCGGAAACATAGCGTGGTCGTGCCGGGCTCCCGCCTCCAAAACACCACCCCCCCGTTCAGCCTGTGTTCTGTTACTGCAGCTGGGGACGGAGGGCTGTCGGTCGGCTACACCCTTCTCCCTCCCAGATAGGCCCACTAGGAAGCAGGGGTGGAGAGATTTAACAATGATGTCGGTCTCCCATCATTGCGCTAGAATATCGTTAGACT
>OLKM01001268.1:108774-118774 GCA_900291075.1 Melanogrammus aeglefinus | reverse complement strand
ATGACCGGGTGCGATGCCTTCGACATCCGAGCGACCCCCAATGCCGTGGTCATCCTCTATCGACTCGACGGATCATCAGACACACACACACACACACACACACACACACACACACACACACACACACACACACACACACACACACACACACACACACACACACACACACTCACACTCACACTCACACTCACACTCACACTCAGCCCCGGGCTACTGCGCAAGTAAGGGTACGTCGTTGCGATTGAACGACATCCACAGCGAGAGAGAGCGAGAAAGAGCGAGACGATCGGACGCATTATTATCATAATTATAAAGTTGCATGTAAGGGTTGTCGCTCACCTGACAGCAGCACTTTTGTTTTCCCACCAGCAAACGCACTCACACACACGCGGAGACGGGCACGCCGGAGTCAAAGTGTATCCGTCCCCACTGCAGCGCTTCTAAACCCGTTTCTCTCCTCTGCGCGTCTCTTCCTCCACACGCACTGCAGCGCGCCTAGCTGTGGATGTCAGAGAGGCTGGGAGGCTGGGACGAGGGGGGGGGGACTCGACCCTCCCATTGGTTGCCACTCACAAGTCGCCAAGACACCCGAGGGGAAGGGATGGGGGTGGCGGGACGGGATGCGATAACAAAAGATGACTGAATCGCCGGTAGAATGACAGACAGGTGGAGTTAAGTTGCTGTTGTGTGTTTGTTTTCTTAAGAGAGGATTTAGCCATCATTAGACCAGTATGTATTCTGGTTATTCAGTGTTGTATTGTATTGGTTGTTCCCTAAACTTTAGAGAGAGAGAGAGAGAGAGAGGAGAGAGAGAGAGAGAGAGAGAGAGAGAGAGAGAGAGAGGAGAGGAGAGAGAGAGAGGAGAGAGAGAGAGAGAGAGAGAGAGAGAGAGAGAGAGAGAGAGAGAGAGAGAGAGAGAGCGAGAGAGAGAGAGGGAGAGAGAGAGCTGACTGGTGTGTGTCTTTTGAAGAGGTGATTAACCATCATTAGACCAGTATGTATTGGTTATTCATTTCCCTGACCGCTGTCAGAGTGTCTATGGGGGGTTTTCATTGGAGGAGGCTAATATATGGTTATTTTTGCAGCAGCCTAATCTGTCTAGCAGGCTGTGATTTGCATATCGTGTAACTAGTTTGGTTGGAAGCGAGCCATTACTCACATATGATTAGTATAGAGATAATTAAATTGAGTCTGTACAATAAGAGGTAATAGCATTTGTGCATCCAGGACTGTTCAATCAAATATGTCTGGGGATGTTAGCTGAAAATAAAAGTACTAAAATTAAATATGTTAAATATTGAGTTGAGTATGAAACATTATGTAAAATGATCTCAGACTTATTTGAATGTGTGATGTTTTTAATCAACATGAATGTGACTGCTTCCACTGATGCTCGCTATAGGCCTGCATGGCTCATGTCTTTGAACTTGAACTTTTGAATTTATTACAGAACCAGAGATGGTTTCAAATACTAATAAAGTAACACTAGCAATAATAAAGGCCCACAGCTCTGCAAGTAAAGATTTATTATGTGGGCTGTGACATGTGGCTGTGCCATTCGGAGTGAGATGCAGGGTTCAATTTGAGTTTCTCCGTCGGTGGATTGGAGGAAGGCTCTGGAACCGCAGGTAAACCGAGATAGAGTTCACACCGTGTTTTGGTTTGAGTTGAAGCCGTCAGCTGTATTTAAGTCGCTGATTGGTGAGGTGGTCTGCATTGAGTCAATCCAATCTGGTGTAATTCGGAGAGCATTTCCCCAAACAAAAATAAGAGCAAGTGTTCTCATTCTTTATTTATGAGCGTCTAAGTGTTTATGGCTAAGTCGTTATGTGTTTTTAAAGTTAGCAGCCATCCATGGCATAATTACAAGCCTTAACTCACTAAACATAAAATAAAGAATACTGCCTAGGCATGGCCTAAAATAAATACATTAACCATGAAGGACTATGCTTGAAGAATATCATCAATATTCTTTCCCATTAAGAACAGCATACATATTTAATAAGCTGAGCGATTTAACAAGATTGTCTTGACCCTGAAATTATATTAATAGTATAATAATAATAATAATACCAAATAAGATGATATAAATAGGCTGCAAGTGTACCAAAGTGGCCTGGCAGACATTCCCATTGCAGTGTTTTTGAAATATTCAAGCATGCAGTTTTAATGATGCACCGTTTCTTTTAATGCGTCATCCCGCATTCAACATTCAGCAGCCCTGCGCTATGAGGTTCATGGGATGACCACTGGTCGCATGATGCCCCCCCCCCCCCACCCTCCACTGGAATCTCTCCAAACAACCACTTTAGCCTCGTCCTCCTGTCCTTCCAGGCCCGCGTCCTGACGCCAAACCCCTGCTATGGGTGGCAGGGTGAGCGAGAGGGAGAGAGGGAGAGAGGAGGGGAGGGAGGGAGAGAGAGAGAGAGGGAGGAGGAGAGGAGAGAGGGAGGGAGGGCGAGGGAGGGAGAGAGAGGGAGGGAGGGCGAGAGAGGGAGAAAGAGAGAGGGAGGGAGGGAGGGAGGGAGAGAGAGAAAGAGGGAGGGAGAGAGAGGGAGGGAGGGAGGGAGGTAGAGAGCGAGGGAGAGAGAGAGGGAGGGAGAAAGGGCGAAAGAGAGAGAAAGAGGGAGGGAGGGAGGGATGGAGGGAGAGAGAAAGAGAGAAAGAGAGGGAGGGAGGGAGAGAGAGACGGAGATATAGAAAGAGAGTGAGAGAGGGAGATGTGAGATAGAGAGAGGGAGAGAGCGAGAGAGAGCGATTGTGAGAGAAAGGGAGGGAGAGAGAGCCATTGTGAGCGAGAGGGAGGGAGAGAGAGAGCGATGCTGGTTTCTGGCTCTGTGTCCTATTAGAGGATCAGGCCTGAGAGTCGACCTACCGCTGCCCCTGACTGCATCATGGCTGCCAACCCGATGAGCTTTCTCGCTTAAGAGTGCAAAGCCAGCGACGGCATGATGATGATTTTATTTTAGTTAAACAGTTTGCGGTTAAACACCTCCTAGGTCCGCGGGTGATGTGGGGGCGGGATGGATGGTGCTAAAGTGTGGGTTTTGGAGGTGGTTGTGGTGTGGCGGTGGGATGGATGGTTTGGTTGGGATGGTGGGGTGGGGTTGGGTTGGATGGTGTCATCGTTTGTATGGTGGTGGTGTTGGTGGTGGAGCTCAGAGGAGGAGGTGTTGTGCGTCGCAGCCAAGCCAACAGAAATGTAATTAAACGTGTGATATTCTGGGAACGTCTAAAAAAGAGGCACAAAACACAGAAAACTAATAGTAAGCTATCTGTCGAATGTTTAGACGAGAGAAAAACAACATTTTTGTGAGGAACCGACTCCCTCCCACCCTCTCTCCCACCCTCTCTCCCCCCCCCTCCCTCCCCCACTCCCTCCCCCCCTCCCCAACTGAACATGTACACCTAGCAATAAAACATAAACCTTTCTTCATTAAAACTGAAAAGGAAGCTGAGGTAAAAAAAACCCCTATTGATCTGCATGTGCTGCCGTTATTAGTTTCCGGAGAAATGGCCTTTATCATCCAAAGAGACAGACGGGCAGACGGGGGCAGACAGACAGACGGGCAGACAGGGGGCAGACAGACCGACAGGGCGTCCGGAGATGACCCGTGTTTGAGGCGCGCGGCCTATTAGCGATGACAGATCGGGAGGGAGCTGTCGGCCGGCGTTCGTTGTCACCGTGCCCTCCCCCCTGCCTCCCTCCCTTCCTCCCTCCCTCCCTCCCCCCCGTCTCTCGCCGTGTCTCCCAGGCGCTGCCTGTGACCTCACCTGCAGTCAGGTGACTCCCGGCTCAACCACGGCGGCTGCAGCCGCTATTGAACGCACATTCGTCTCGGCGGCCTCGCGTCGCCCTCTCTGACATCACAGCGTCGAACAGGAAGCCCGCCGTCTTGTTAGACCGTGAACTCTGACTGCCGGTATTGGATTGTAGCCTGACCCATAAACCTGGCCCCCGCCCCTTACCCCCCCCCCCCCCCTCTACTAGTTTGTACCATTTCCCCCCCACCCCCCGCGCTGCCCCAGACCTTGAATTAAGATCTGCAGTTAAGTGCGTATTGATTTGAGTTAAGTACCCTTTTTATTTTTTTTGTCAATATGCAGACCGGGAACAAAATTATGTACGACTTTATTATTCCTTTTACATTTTTTATTGTGCGTTTAATTTTATGGGCCGAAAGGTTAGGACAATGAATGTGGTTGGAACCTGAAAATAAAGGAAATCGATGTGTCTGCTTTTAGACACACACGGGCCCACAAACAACCCAAAGCCGGGATCAATACACGGCAGGGAAGTGAACGAGGGATAGACGGACAGCAGGACGCCTGGAGAAGACCTCAGACACGGCCTCTCCTCGCTTGGCTTCTGTTTCTTTAGACTGAGATCAGACACACTGTAGGAAATATATCGTTTTTCATCAATCCACTTTCTTCCTCAAATACAAACCCAAAAAATGGTGGACAATGTTTGGGGGGGGGTCGACTCTGCTAATGCAGGACGGTGGAGGAGGAGGAGGAGGAGGAGGAGGAGGAGGAGGAGGAGGAGGAGGAGGAGGAGGGAGGAGGAGGAGGAGGAGGAGGAGAGAGGAGTAGGAGGAGGAGGAGGAGGAGGAGGAGGAGGGGGAGGAGGAGGAGGAGGAGGAGGAGAGAGGAGGAGGAGGAGGAGGAGGAGAGAGGAGGAGGAGGAGGAGGAGGAGGAGGGGGAGGAAGGAGGAGGAGGAGGAGGAGGAGGAGGGGAGGAGGAGGAGGAGGAGGAGGAGGAGGGGAGGAGGGAGAGGAGAGGAGGAGGGGGAGGAGGAGGTGGGAGAGAGGAGGTGTTGGAGGAGGAGGAGGAGAGAAGAGGAGGAGGAGAGGAGAGAGGAGGAGGAGGAGGAGGGGGAAGAGGAGGAGGAAGAGGAGGTGTTGGAGGAGGAGGAGGAGGAGGGAGGAGGAGAGAGGAGGAGGAAGAGGAGGAGGAGGAGGAGGAGGAGAGGAGGAGGAGGAAGAGGAGGTGTAGGAGGAGGAGGAGGAGGAGGAGGAGGAGGAGGAAGGAGGAGGAGGGGTGGAGGAGGAGGAGGAGGAGGAGTAGCAGGAGGAGGAGGAGGAGGGGAAGGAGGAGGAGGAGTAGGAGAGGGAGGATGGGGAGGAGGAGGAGGAAGGAGGAAGAGGAGGAAGAAGAAGGCATAAATATTTAATCTGTTGCAAATGGGAATCTATCGTATTATTTATTAATTTCTGTATTATTTATTATTATTATTAAGTTCCCCATAAACACATATTAATGGTATCCCACCCATATTAACTTTATAGGGAAGGATGTGTTTTTGTTTGTGAATGAGGGTTTGTTTATGTCTGGCTGTTATAAAGTTTGTGTGTTGTCTGTGTATTTGGATGTGTGTGTGCGCGTGTGTGTGCGCGCGCGCGGTGTGTGTGTGTGTGCATGTGTGTGTGTGTGTGTGTGTGTGACCACCGATAGGAGCCATTAGAATTCAACCCATTCAATGCAAACCGAATCTCAGGTCGGCATAACACAAGCGTGGCAAATGTCTAATTTGGAGCAAAACTGCCCGTACACAAGTTAGAGGAACGGAAGCAGTCCTCAGGTCAACGCCACGGCAACAGGACTTAGAGTCGCTCTGGAAACAGCTGACAGTCACAGGTTTTCCACTGCATGCCGGATTTCCGCGTAAGCCCGTGGTCTTTGACAGTAATATTGCTTTGACACGGCCACAGCATGCGCATTGCTGTTGAGTGCTGACAAAGCCTCTCCTCACACTCCGCGCGTATGGCTGAATAATCCCATTGTACTTATTTAAGTTCTGTCCTGAAGGAATGGAGATGGGGGGGGGGGGGGGCAGCAGCCCGCATGACCTGGAAAAATATCTATTTGGCAAGAGAGCTCATAAAGCGCACATGTTTCGATTTGAGGGATTTTCTTTCACGCTGTCGTGAAATCATCCGCATGATCCATTCTCTGTATAAATATTGATTTCCCCCAAGTACAGTGTGCCCCTTTGTCTCTTCCTCGCCTCGCCCCCTGTCTTATCGCCCATCGGGACCGCTTTTTTTCGTGGGCTGTTTATTTATGGAGGGAAAGGCCCCTTCTGAATCGACGGCCGTCGATACGGCATGGTGGGGTAAGAAGGGTCCTCGGATCCCAAGTCGCCCATCGGCGACAATCGACCGCTGAATCAAAATCGAGGCCACCGCCGACGAAACGTCAAGACGGATATTCGCTCTGCCGGCAGATCTTCGTCCTCCTTCTGATCACCGTGGGCATGTCACTTTGGCGGTCGGAGCATTTCTCTGAAGCGTTCGGTGAAACCTTCCTCGTCTTTTTTGCGTCTTACTGTCTGCTGCCATGAGGCTCGACCAACCGGCGTTGTTGTGGGGAGACGCACGGCAGCGTTTTTTTTTCTGCGTCGATCGTCAGAATATGACATGTTTTTAACCTTCGGGCTGGGGGGGAAAATAACATACAAGTCAGATACGTCAGAGTTAGTCCCTGCTATGGTGGAAAGACAGAGGTCGTTGGGTGGTTACAGGAGAATAGAGGCCAGAGTGTGTTAGACTAGGTAGCCCCGCCCAATCTGCCGGCGATTTAAATTCGCCCTGCAGAAGGGTCTTGAGAAGAGCAATGCCGCTATCGGCTACCGATATGTGTTTGCGGGAGCTGTCACACCAAATTTGTACCGGGTGCCAAATTTGTACCGGGTTACATAATCCATTCAAAACCTGCCTAGCAACAGACGATCGCGGACGATCGCGTCGATAGGAAAGTTTGCGAACATTCTCGATATCGTTCATGGAGGGCGACAAGACAGATAACACTTATTTTACAAATTACATTTATTAGCGTTCCTAATTACATTTATTAGCGTTCCTACACTTTAAACAGAGTTTACTAGCTAAATTTGATTAAACAATTAAATGCAATACAAATATAAAGTAAAAACAAGTGCTTATCTAGCGATCCGTTATCTGTATTATGTTATTTCGTCTTTGGCAACATGAGCGCAAATGTTTTTAGAAACCTGCTTTATACACTCAGTTTACTAGCTAAATGCGATTAAACAATTAAATCCAATACAAATATAAAGTTAGGAACGCTAATAAATGTAATTAGGAACGCTAATAAATGTAATTTATAGAATAAGTGTTATCTGTCTTGTCGCGCTCCGTGAACGATATCGAGAATGTTCGCGAACCTTCCTACGTCATTCGACGCGATCGTTCGCGATCATCTGTTGCTAGGCAGGTTTGGAATGGATTACGTAACCCGGTACAAATTTGGCATCCGGTACAAATTTGGTGTGACAGCGCCATTAACCAAGCTGGCTTTTCCCCCCGGCGCACTATTGGCTGGTTTTACACAATGACGACAGGGAAGCGACGGCAAGCAGCCAATTGCGAACAGGGTAAACTAGGCCCGTTGATCAAGCCTCATGTGCTGAAGAAAAGGACATTAGCCTCCCCAGACCAACATTCTACAATCTACAATTGATTTAGGTCTGGCAATAACCAGGCTAAGAGTGTGTGTGAGGTCGGCCTGATATGATGACAAGGTGGAGAGGAGCAGGTGTTCAGCAGTGAAGCCGTATGATATTGTCCAGGTGTCTGAGCACCTCAGGGGGAAACACGGCCCACTCTTTGAGAAGATGAGAGTGTCAGCATGTAGCAGCAACTGAAACGGAGGCTGAAATACAGGGGAACAAACTCTGGAAATGGTTGTTGTGGATAATGGGTGGTTTTATTTTACTACAACCGAGTTAACTGTATTTTTTCATATTTTTGTATATGTCTGTCTTTCAACCATGCACCGTGCTGTTATGAACAAAATATGGGACCGGGGCTTGTGATAATGATTTGAGACTGAGTGATGGAGCAACCGGGATATATAACTGATAAGGTCTTCATCCAAGCATGGGGTGGCTGCATACCGAACATAATGATATGGATTCCTTGAGTAATTCACAATAATTAATGTGACCTTTCCTTGTCTGTGAATACCCTTTCAGTCTTTGGCAGTAGGCTGAAGTCATTAGTGGGCATCGCTGGTCATGGTCTCTTGTAGAAATAGAAAGGTATTATATGTGTGTTCTTTCCCAAATTCTCACTAGTCTTTTTTCAAAATGTCATCACTGAAATTTGGAGTAGGATGGAGAGCAGCCATTACATGCCCGTTTAGACTGAGTGGGCAGGGTCCTCTTCAGTTTGGGCCTCGTTCCAGATTGTTTATGCTCAGATTGTAATAAAATCCATAGTCAACAGTTTGTGAACTGATATGGAATCCATACGTTTTCGCAAAGAGGGGAGGAATGAGGGGGAGGAAGGGGTGGCTTCTGTTGTCGTCCTAATGCTGCTGAGAAAGACAATCTTGCTATAGCTACACTGAGGTACATACTGGTTATTACAGATGAGTTTTTAAAGATAAGATCGATTTTGCTAGCTTTCCGTATGATGTTCGTTTGTTGCACAATGTTAAACAATGATGCACGCTTTTCGGTTTTACACAATTGTAATAAAAATGATTGCTTTGAAAGTACACAAATTGATGGGTAATCAGGCTTTAACACCATATGAAAATGTAATAGGATAAACAATCTCGCCAACTCCGCGGGCTTTCCATTAATTTGTTTATTGGACTGCTGGCACTATAGAACCGCTGTTGCTTACTTCTGGCCTGAATCTCATGAATCAATATTGTTTTCAGTTGGAGGAGTCAATACCTTCATGATTATTAGCATCTTGTGCATTAGTTAGAATGTACATGATACTTTCGAATGAATGCAGTTACATAACTCTCAGAGTCCAGCTTTCGAGCCTGCTTCAATGACAATGAAAGTCAGACTCCACATGATGCAGAAGGTAGCCAACGTTTCAGCAATCTCAAATGACTTTCTGTTGCATTTGGCATACTTTTTATGGAGACATCTTTAGCCAATTAATCAGCCATACAAGAGTGTGAGATAGCTGTATTCGAAATCGTTCCCCGTCACGGATAATAGTGCACTATATAGGGTGCTCTCTATTTTGTAGTGGTGTTCGAAATTCTCAGTGGTTCATTTCATGCACTATATACTGTAGTGCACTTAAAATACCCAAAATTTGAGTGTAAATACGATGTTCCCTACATGTTACTCCCGTATACCACGATGCAATGCGGTCGTGTTTTTCCGGAGGAGAAGAAGAAACTGAATAACCGCGAAAACGAATATGATGGAGATGGATCTAATGATGGAGTCTCCGGCTTTCGTTTTGAAATGTCAACAATTCATTTGGGATTTAACATAGAAAATTTAACATTCAAAATAAATTTAAAAAAACTTGATCAAGGAAACGGAACATTCAACATCAATACAACCTCCATCTTTCCTTGTGAGTGCCCGGTTTGTTTACATGATGTCGGCGCATCTGTCTGCGTCACACACATATACCCGCCGCAGTTACTGACGCAAATGACGTTTAGAAATGTTCAGCGTAGTGTCACGATTTCTCATTTTTTCGTTCCCTATAAAGTGCACTGTCATGAACACTATATAGGGAATACTGAGTGAGTGAATAGGGAACGATGTTGAACACAGTTAGTGTGTTGATGATGGTTTAAGCAGCCTCACCTGGCCCGAGTCAGACCAATTGGACTCGGGACGCTGGTGAGGCTGCACACCTGTTGCACATTGAGCCATCAATGTGAAACAGGTTTAACCAGCCATCACCACACACACTCAGGGTGAGATGTCCTGCATGGCAACATGGATCACCAGGTCATGTATCATTATCTGTAAAGCTGACAATAAACTGGCTTCCATCACCACCACCACAACCCCCAGCCCCAACACCACCACCACCACCACCACCACCATCACCACCACCACCACCACACCACCACCACCACCACCACCACCACCCTACGTCCTTGTCTGGCGGAGCTTAGTTAAATTCCCGAAGGTCGAGTGTGCACTGGCAGCCACCTAGAGAGCGTGTAGCATTGGACATTGTTACAAAGAGGTAGGCATTA
>OLKM01001268.1:60000-106600 GCA_900291075.1 Melanogrammus aeglefinus | reverse complement strand
CTCTCTTCTCTCTCTCTCTCTCTCTCTCTCTCTCTCTCTCTCTCTCTCTCTCTCTCTCTCTCTCTCTCTCTCTCTCTCTCTGTCTTCCCTTGCTCTCTCTCCTCTCTCTCCCTGTCTCTCTGTCTCTCTCTCTCTCTCCCTCTCGTTCTGTCTCTCTGTCTCTCTATCTCTCCGTCTCTCTCTCTCTCTCTCTCTCTTTCTCCTCCTGCTCGGTGGTCCACCACTGCATCACACCCACATCCTTCTCGGTGATGAATTCAACTGAAGAGGGGGGGCCGGGGGGGGGGCATGCGCGACTGTAAAGTACAAAACAAGCAACATATGAATTGCAATGGCAGCATGTTTATAGCGCTGTCAGTTACCACATGTTTTACAGGACTGAACCCCCCCCCAGTAGATTCATCTAGAGACCCCTTCCAGGAATCGGGGGATGAGGTTGTGCAGGTGTGGCCTCCCGTGTGGCTGAGAGTGGGCTTTGGTGTTTTTATTCGTTACATTATTTTAAACAGTATATGCAGTTGTTTTCCTTAAATGTTAACCATGTGCTGAACGACCATCCCTTCACAGCAATCCATCTGAACGCAATATACTCTTTTACTTTATGAATCAAAACCCTGAATTGAATGGAAGCACGTTTTTCATCAACAGAATAGGTTAATCAGCTATAATGTGTCCACATGAAATAATGTATAAAAAATAAAAGACCATTGTACAATCTGTGATTGACAGATTTCATGCTTCAACACGAACACCAAAAACTAAAAAAAAGATTGATGGCTGCACAGTAATTCTGCAAATACATGCCCCACTAAAAATCGCTACACTATACATTTTGAAACATGACTATTTTTTACCAAAATGGAAGGATAAGAGAAGGTAAGAACCGCAGAAATGTCCCAGGTTAAACCAGTCTTGTAGATAATGTGTCCTTCAAGCCCCAAATAAACCTACTGCTCAAATTTCTATTAACTGATCAGCAGTAACTGCTGCAGCATGAAGGACATAAGGCAGAAGTCGGGGTGATAAATACCAAAACGTAGGAGTTTCTGAAACAAAACCAGCTTTTGTCAACACGGCATGTAAGCAAATCACTTATTGGCTCTCTTTTGGTGGACCTGGTTATTCTAGACCTCAATACCTTATTAGCAGGGTCTTCTTATAACACATGAAGCTTCTTCTACTACTAAATATTCTTCAACCCATGGATAAGAACTGAGAAATGTGCAAAAATGCTGAATGCATGGCTGTATACGATGTACTGTATTCATATCAGGCAACAGGAATTGCACAGATTGCCCTTGTGATGGTACCATGTCATGCATATAACATACAACCATTTAAAATGACTTCGATGTTTTTTTAACGCAGTAAACAAGATATACAGTATGTGTGAGACTAAACTGAACTTTAAAAAACCTCAGCAATTCTCGTCGTTTCCCGAGGACTTTCTAACTGTGGCACAGTGCTTCCCATGTCTGTGACAAAATGAACATGTGCAGTTATGAGGTCAGTGTCAGTAAAAGCGTGTGTGCTTTTGTATTGTATCGATTAGCATTCCTTTAGCACTTCTTCAAACCCCCTCCCATCCCGTGTGTCATCTCGCCACATACTCGTCTCAGCAACAGCTACGGCTCACAGAAAGTCTTTGGACGCTGCTTCCGCAAAGTTGGGCGCGGCCATGAGGATGGATATGGTGCAGATGACGTTGAACACGCTGAACCCGATGAAGCACAGGCGGTCGATGACGGCCGAGGCAAACTGCCACTGCTCCGCCACACTCAGCTGCCGGTCCTGCTCCCGGATGTGCTCCACGATGTAGCGCACCTCCTCCAGCAGGGCCTGCAGCTGTCCGTCCACAGAGTCTGGCTGGAGCGCGCAGCACTGGGCGTGCATCCCCCCCACGCTCCCCTCACCTCCCACCTCCAGGCAGCCCCCGGGGCAAATGGAGGACTCCAAGGGTGGCGACGCGGGGGGCAGTTGTGAGAAGCCCTCGAACCCCGGGGGCACTGGGTGGTGGTGTAGGGTTGGTGGTGTGTCTCCATTTGCTCCACCTCCTTCTCCTTCTTCTTCTCCTCCTCCTCCTCCTCCTCCTCCTCCTCCTCCTCCTCCTCCTCCTCCCATGGCGTCTCCTCCCCCAGCAGCAGCCCTCCCCCGGCTGATGCTGCAGTTCCTCAGCGCCGGCTCAGGCTCTGCGGGGGCGGGGTATGGCTGGAAGCCCATGTAGGGCAGGTGTCCGTTGGGCTGCGGCGGCAGGGAGCCGGGGCTGACGTCTCTCCGGGTGTCTTGCTGGGCGCCGGGCCGGCCAGGGGGCGGCGTGGTGTGGCTCGGGGGGGGGCTCAGCTGGGCCAGCCGG
The DNA here is from genome assembly GCA_900291075.1 of Melanogrammus aeglefinus. Classification (NCBI taxonomy): domain Eukaryota; kingdom Metazoa; phylum Chordata; class Actinopteri; order Gadiformes; family Gadidae; genus Melanogrammus; species Melanogrammus aeglefinus. Next base: position 104,247 of record OLKM01001268.1, on the reverse strand, counting down.
GCCTGCAGGAAGCTGAGGGTCTGCGGGAAGATGGTGGGGGCCGGGTTGGGGGTGGTGGCGGTGGTGGCGGTGGTGGTGGGCGAGGACAGGCCCTTGCTCTGGGAGCTGACGTGAGCGGGAATGGGTGGGGGGAGGTCCGCCATCTCTCCGGGCCGCTTCATGCGCAGGAACCAGGGAACCCACTGTAGCAGAACCAACTGCGCCTGAACGCAGAGCACAAGGCCAGCTGCAGACGAGTACACAACACCCATCGATCAACAACAACGCACACTCAAACAAGGCAGGCTCACTCACCCACTTGGGCATGTCCCCACTGTTGGGGTCGTGATGGTTGAAGCAAAGCACGAAGACGGTCGCCACGACGGACATTCCTACGATCACCATGGTGCTGACAAAATACTGGCCTGCAGCAGAGGAGGAGATGGACAGGAAGGAAGGAGGATGGCTTTTGACTCAACACGGTCACTGTCCATACTCTCCAAGTCAGCACGCAGCAACAACAAAGACTGACCGATGAGGGGAACTGAATCAGAGGTAGCAGGCATTATCTCAGCCACCATCAGCATGAAGACAGTCAGGGAGAGGAGAACGGTGATGCCTGAGGGGAAACACACACAGACAGCATTCAAATACATCAGGGCAAAACACTCTAGAGGACACCCTTTCATATCAACAAGCACAGTTTTCAGCCTTGCAGTAGGTTTACAAATCATGAATTTAAATAAACTCTTCATGATTTAAACGCACTCCGCACTAATCTCTGATGTAACTATGATGCACTCGGTCTACCGCTCATAAGAAAACGGCTCTACTCATTCTACTTGTGCTATGATTCCAAAAGCTACTCTGTGCAGTTGGGCAGCACTATATCATGCTACACATTTACCTGGAATAAACTTTAAGACTTGCTCCAGCTCAGACCACTTTTAAAACAAGACCAAAGATTGTTAGATTTGCTTTAACTTTCTGCAATATCTTAAATACATTGCAGATTTAAACTTTGCCTTTGTTTTCTTTTCTATGTGTCTTTTACTTTATTATTTCATTTTCATTGTTTGGTAATATTTGTATGTGAAGCACTTGGCCTCGTGTATGAAAAGTGCTAGATAAAGAAAGTCGCCTTGCCTTGCCTACACTGGATCTTCATGCTCCGTTTTTCTTTTCGCAATTCATAATAGAAGAAACCAAAGGACCGTGCGGAGAGTGTGGCACCGCGTCTCACCCAGGCTGATCTTCTCCCCGGAGTTGGCAGGCAGCAGGAACCCAAGCAGGGTCATGGAGGAGAGCAGCACACAGGGGATGAGCAGGTTGAGGGCATAGTACAGGGTCCGCCTCCTCAGGGTCACCACAAAGGTCACGTCCGGGTAGGGTGCCGCGCAGCAGTCGTAGAAGTTCTCGTTACGCGTCCCGGGTACCTCTGGGAGACAGGGAGGGAGAGAGAGACCAGCAGGGGAGACAGGGAGGGAGAGAGAGAGAGAGCAGGGGGGAGAGAGAGAGAGAGAGAGCAGGGGAGACAGGGAGGGAGAGAGAGAGAGGGCGCAGGAGAAGAGAGAGAGAGAGAGAGAGAGAGAGAGAGAGAGAGAGAGAGAGAGAGAGAGAGAGAGAGAGAGAGAGAGAGAGAGAGAGAGAGAGAGAGAGAGAGAGAGAGCAGGGGAGACAGGGAGGGAGAGAGAGAGAGCAGGGGAGACAGGGTGGTAGAGAGAGACAGCAGGGGGAGACAGGGTGGTAGAGAGAGAGAGCAGGGGAGACAGGGAGGGAGAGAGAGAGAGCAGGGGAGACAGGGTGGTAGAGAGAGACAGCAGGGGGAGACAGGGAGGGAGAGAGAGAGAGCAGTGGGAGAGACATGAAGAGAGTAAAGGAGAACCTGGAACTGGAAGGTATAAAAACAACAGGATAGTTTATTGGAGGAAAGAAAGGCCACAGGTTGTGCATTAGTGGTTTCATTATAAACCAGCTAATGTGAAAGAGAAAGCAGGAAACGGAAAGTAAAATAATATAAATAAACATAATAATAATAAAAATAAATGATAAAAAAAACATAAAGATATTCCTATGAGAGATATGTAGGTTGTATAGATGATTCAGTCGATGGTTATGTGTCTTATGATAGCCGGTTTGAAATAGAATGGCAAGGTATGATCTGTCTATGCACATTCAGGTATTTTCATTCCATGGACTGAAAAAGCTACGGCTAACAGCCAACTCTGTCAACCCTCTGGGAGGTGAAGGTGGCGTCTCTTACCCAGCAGGTCCCACTCCCCGTTGGGCATGAAGCCTGAGATGTCGGCCTCCTTCATCTGCATGTCCAGGTGCCAGCCGTCGAACGTCCACGAGCCGAACTTCATCTTGCAGCGCTGGATGTCGAACGGAAACCAGGTCACGTCCACGGAACACGTGCTGACGAAGATTCCTGTGGGACAGGCAGGGAAAACCGAAACACCCGATAATACATCACACAACGGGACGTTACACAGTCCTGTGTCTGTCTGATGCACAGGCCATCTGTAGGGACGTGTGAGGTTAAAGCAGATGCCGTGCTTCTGCTAAGCGATGGGTAAGTGTGCAGACGGCCATACCTGGAGGCAGGAACTCACAGAAGCCACTGGAGTTCACCAACACATTGGTCTTGAAGGAGGCGTCAAACTTATCGTGAGCACTGCAGAGGAGGGGGGGGGGATGGGTAAAGGGAAGGAGAGGGGGATGTTTCATGACATATGTGTGAGGCCGTGTGTGTGTGTGTGTGTGTGTGTGTGTGTGTGTGTGTGTGTGTGTGTGTGTGTGTGTGTGTGTGTGTGTGTGTGTGTGTGTGTGTGTGTGTGTGTGTGGGTGGGTGTTTTAGAGTGTGTGTGTGGGTGTGCATGTGTGTGTTTGAGTGTTGGTCTGTCTTCATCTATATGCATGCACGTGTACATGTTAGCCCAGGTGTGTGTGTGTGTGTGTGTGTGTGTGTTGTGTGTGGTGTGTGTGTGTGTGTGTGTGTGTGTGTGTGTGTGTGTGTGTGTGTGTGTGTGTGTGTGTGTGTGTGTGTGTGTGTGTGTGTGTGTGTGTGTGTGTGTGTGTGTGTGTGTGTGTACCTGTTGTACATCAGGATGTCGGGGGTCCAGACCTGGTCAGAAGAAAAGCGAAGGTTCTTCACTCCAGGATACTCGGACTGGTTCCACTGGAGGTAGTGGTCATACCATTGCTGTATAATCCAATCACAATAATGGGGTCAGATCAAAGACACCCCCATACAAGATCCACCTTGAAGACCTCTTGACAAGTACATGCTTACATACTCACCATTTGCAGCCAGGCATTTGTGGTCAAAATCTGGTTCTTCTCATCCTAAAAACATTTGATAGACTTCACAATCATTTTGTTCTAGGACATGCAGTTGTATATGTGGAGGAATACCGTTTAATATTATCACTATTGGAGCTACAATTTAAGGATCTTCGGTTTCAAGATAGCCTAGTCTAAACATGTCTGCTTTGAGCGGGCATGTCATTTCCATCTACACGTCATGGATGGTTGCGGTTGTGCAGGGATTCCTTCAGGAACCCTGCGTATGTAGAGAGGATTCAAAGCCCCTCATGGTTAGGTTATCCGATGTGCGGCATTGAGGTGATCCGGGATGAGTCTAGGATTCATACCACATCCATGACCTGCATCAGGATGAAGGAGAACTTCACGATGAGTGGGTTGGAGTCATTGGCCACCGGCCGCTCCATGGGATTGTAGTCCCTCAGAAGCTCCCTCAACAGATTCCTCTGGTGAGGGCCCTGCTTAGACACTGTTGGTTGATTGAGAGAGGGAGAGAGGGAGAGAGAGAGAGAGAGAGAGAGAGAGAGAGAGAGAGAGAGAGAGAGAGAGAGAGAGAGAGAGAGAGAGAGAGAGAGAGAGAGAGAGAGAGAGAGAGAGAGAGAGAGAGAGAGAGAGAGAGAGAGAGAGAGAGAGAGAGAGAGAGAGAGAGAATGGGTCTGAGACGGAGGGAGGGTGTGCAGCATTTATTCTGCAGTGACAACAACCCATGATCCCTGCATCCACCTCGCTGCCAGTCACTCCCCTGCAAAGAGAACCTGAAGGCACCAGATGGCCGAGCAAAAGAGAGGCTGTTAAAACCAAAGAACCATGAGCGTTTGGGGGCGATGAAGAGGCGGGGCAGAGCAAGGTGATTACAATGAGGAACATATCTAGCAATTGCAAAAACCGAAGCCACCAGGCAAGTGGTATGATGTTGTTCATGGTATGATAACAACTAAAGTACTCTGAAATGACGACATGAAAAGCCCAGGGCATGAAGGCACATCATGTTTTAAGTAGCAGGAGGTTGTGACACCATATGGGCAGAGATCAGTGGCCAATCGTGCTCCTAGTGCTGGTCACAATGGGTTAAATGCAGAGATCTCATTTGGTTTATAGTACTTTTAATTGTGCAATGACTACTGAAGAATCCTCTTCTTTGTAGATAGACTGGCGTGCCAGGACATAGCACGAGGTGAGCTAGGCCAGTGAAGGGATTCCTCAGCACTACATCCTGGGTGGTCTCTCTGTAGCCCTTACAGCTCACACGTATTCCATGCAGGAGTATGCAAGGCTTAACAATGACACACACTGAGTAAAACGGCCACAGTATGTGACTCCCTTGCTTTTATTCCACCATTGATGATTGGTAGAATGTATGTCTTGCTCTGTATCATCTATATATTTCACCTGGAAACCCTGTGAATATTATATGACTGTACGAGTGACCACACCATTTCTATGCAGCCCCTGCAACAACACAACACTACAAAAAAACTGATTTTAACTATGGTCAGTGAATGACACATTTTGAGCAGCAGCATATGTATGTTTACTGTCTTACTTTTACTATATTAATACAGTGCATTATGTAGTATATATTATCTGTGCATATTTCTATCCATCATGCATGGACATGCAGGTTCTACTTCAGATTACCACATTATTTAGAGTAACATTATGAAAACAGCAACCCAGTGCATAAGTTGGTCATTAATGTCCATGTACCAAAAAAACACATTTATAAGAACTTGCAAGCACATTCTCCCTTACGACAAGCACATTGTCACTTAAAACGTGAACAATATTCACTCACCCTGGAGCAGTGCTGCAAGTGTAAGGAGCCAGAGATCCGGAGCCTGCCTCATACTGGACTTCCCTACAGCAATGGATAAAAGGGGAGGAGAGATAGGAAGGAAGAGGCGAGGGAGAGGCGAGGGAAAAAACAAAAAGAAAACAGCGGAGGTATCAGGGATGAAGAGGAGGCGGTAAACAATGAGGAGGCAGAAACGCCACAGGGAGGAACCGAGAGGGAAGTTCGATTTTTTAACAGGGAAACATAGATCTGCATGAAAATGATCCATTTATTTTTCCTCACTAATACATTGCTTTTAACGCGTTCTGCCAAGTAGTAAATCTACACAGATTTTTCTTTTTTTAATTTTAGGATACATTTAATTAAGAACCTCAATCAAGCAAATAAATTGCTTGCTTTATTAAATCTGTAGGATGACATAGGAACAATTATAAGCCTTTGATTAATTAGTGCACTGGTACAACTATGTATAAAACCTCATCCAATCATTCTTCACGTGTTCTCCATTTGTGATATAAATATATTTTTTATTTGATGAATAAATTGCTGTCATGTTCTGGGTTGACCTCGGCGGATTAACTGCGCGCTGCCGCCCCCTGCTGGACACAACAGCGCAGTGCGCCTCTCAATCCATATGACCAGGCGTTATATTGAAAACGCAACTTGGTCATCGATCATCTACAAATGGTGCCTTAAAAAACGTGAAGCGATCAAAACGCCTTGGGCTTTTTTTTACCCAAATGTCAACATCAACCATCATTTACATCAACATCCGTTGTAAATCAATGTGTTTTGCAACACATCCTACGCCATTCCCCAGGGTTTTCGAAAATAATCCCTTGGTCCTGTCGTGTGTACCCATGCCGAGTCAAAGATCATACCAGAGGACATGTGCTGACATGTGACTAGCGGAGTAAACAAAACGGACGCCCACACATTAATTCCGCCTTCAAAACGGCTCGGAGGTTCCGAAACGTGTCTTTTCGTAGACTTTCCCTTCTTCCGAAATAAGAGCGTTAAGGAGACGCCCCTCAGAAGTTCGTTTGCTATTAAATGAAATCGGAAAAACAGATCGTTCTTGAGACTAGACCCTTTAATAGGTTCATGGACTAGACTTCATAACAACCACAAGTATGGATGCCCACAGGGACCCTTTTGCGCTTCTTTGCTGAATCAGTTAAAAACTGTTTGCGATGGTTGATCATGAGCGAGAATTTATCAGGTGATGTTTATCATTGTAAGCTATAATGTATCGTAATGCAAATGTTAGAATGGGTGTTAAGATTGCCTCTAGTGCTTGCTGCAATTTCACAGTCTATCAATGAAATGAGCAGCCATTGTTGTGGCGCGTGATCTCACGAGTACTCGGGTTGTTCCTTTGCGCGAAACTCCGACCGTTTGGAGGGCGGCATAAATCAAAGGCGGTTGGCTCCTCGTCATCTTAAAGCGCCGCCGCCTTCTTCCGCCTCACTCGTCGCAGAGGACGGACGTCACCGTCTTAGCCACCGCTAGGCTCCCATTTGATTGTGGTCACACACTGCTTTACAAACATTGCACATTGTCCATCAGCAATTGGGAACAAAGCACTGGGATTGAAGGTAATTTGAATTACATTGTTTGGGACCGTCATCTTCTGTTACGATAGGGGATGTACAGTATCTATTGCAATTTTGCAAAAAACAGCCCATGAAAAGGTCCTTAATGTAAGGAAGCACTGGGAAATGGTGCAGTGCCAATGCGGTGTGTTGCTGGGGGACATGTAGGCTAGCCTCATCGACGCTTTAACTGCGGCCCATCGCTGCCTGTTGCCCGGTTAACTCTCCAGGTGAAGCCTGCTGATGGGTGCTTGTTGCCTGGGTACTTTTCCAGATAAAGACGATTGGTGCTTGTTGCCCGGATACTTCTCCAGATAAAGCTCGCTGATGGTTGCTTGTTGCCCGGGTACTTCTCCAGATGAAGCCCGCCCGCTGATGGGTCCTTGTTGGTCGGGTACTTCTCCAGATGAAGCCCGCTGATTGGTGCTTGTTGCGCTGGTACTGCTCCAGATGGTTAAATGGCAGACCACCGGGGTTGTTCACCAGGTTAACATAATTGTTTACATATAATGAAATATGGGTCCTTGGACAAATAAGATACTGACGTCCGTGTTAACTTTTTGTCAACTTTTTGCCAATGGTTCAATGACTAACATCTTTCAAATGCAGAGAGTGAATCGTCCTGCAGGCGTGATCAGTGTAAAGTTTGTGATACGATATAAGAAGTGAAATATTGTAAATGAAAAATAAGTTCAAGTTTTTTTTTACCCTAACCCTAACATTTGCTTGTTTTAATTAATACATTTCCTCTTGCTCACTCATGGGACATGCTGTCCTTTTATAGAAGTGTAAAAATAAAGAAAGCTACCGAGCAAACCAATACAAAGCCATCCAATAGCCATGCTTTGTCCTGTCGAAGTACCCCCCCATCCCTGGTCAGGCGTCTAGCGGATCGCATGACTCCGTCCAGCTGCTGACGAGGAAGCGAAAACGAAACTTAGCGATCCTTTTGATAGGCGATCCTTGCTGGGACCACTGAGGCAACTTCTGGCAACTGACATCAATAGAGCAGCATCAAGTTTAGATCTGGGCAGTGTATATTAAAATAAGAAAACATCGGACCACGTTTACCGCTTGCGAAAGAAAGGAAGGAATAGACTGCTTGCTAAACTCACTTTGGACCTCTCGGAGCCATTTTATCATAACCTGTTTGAATATATGGGAATTGTTTCTCGTCATTTGTTTCACATCTTTAGTGAAACCGTTGTAATAACCCTCCAACTTCTCAATGCGTCAAGGAATAGGTGAGAGAGAGCATGCATGATATATGACTAACAGTGAAATATTTGGACTATTTATCAATCTGATCCCTTTGGAGTCCATTGTTGGCCTATGTCCAGATTCTGAAATGGGCCCAATGAAGGGGAATAACCAAAACATACGCTTAGTATCTGGTAGGTAACAACTATTACCTATCATGCATTATGGTCAATCCTGATGCATGTGTCCAGTCAAGAGAACCACATTGAGGTGTTGTCTAAGTCCTCGTGTGACGGATCAGACCCTGCTGACATGATCAGAAGATGTGCAACTGGACACAGTATCTCCTGTTGTTGTCAGCCACAGCGATAAGGACATGATGAGTGTTAAGAACTGGATCTTGTACTACACTATTGTTTTAAAACGTGACACTCTCGTATAATCAATGTAGTGTTTGCTTCACGGTGGGCCGATTCCTTATTTAGAATCATGTGGTGTTTGGAGCATTGTAATAGGCTCTATGCACAACTCCACTACTTCCTGGATTTAGTGCAGCTCCTTCATTTCCTGTCTTACATTATTGGACAAACTGATTAATCCAGGTGTGTCTGAGTAGTCCCAATGGTCAGACACACCTGGATTAATCAGTTTATCCAATAATGTAAGACAGGAAATGAAGGAGCTGCACTAAGTCCAGGAAGTATTGGAGTTGTGCATAGAGCCTATTGTATGGTCTATGATAGGACGTGAGCATGCATATAACGGTTCTATTTTCCTCCGATTGTCCTCCATACTAGCGTATGTCTGTTGTGACTGATGGTGTCCTTCATGGTATCCTTGTCACTGTCTACCCTCTGCATCGGGTTCTCCTCTTCCCCTGTTATAGATCCAGATCCAGCGATTATTAGGCCAGAAATAAAACTGAATAGTCGAGGAATGAATAATTTATCGGCAGCCTTCTACCCTGGGATTATATTTCATTGTGGTAGAGGGCTTATGTCAGCCTTTTGGAGACCTCGTAACTTCATGGACACTTCTGAAGATGTTGGTGATGTTATCAAGATAACATGGCCATAGTCCCTACATTTCTATTCATAAACATTATAAATAGGCAAAGGTTTATTGTTTTGTTTGTTTACTTGGTAGGGAGAATAGAGTTGGATCAGGTAACGTTGTCCCCCAGGCAGTGGAGTCAGTGACCTGCTTGAGGACAGTTTGACAGGGTGTATGCATGGTGGCTGGTGGATGACCTATTGACTGACTGAGTGACTGCCCCCTAAAGGAGATTTCCACAGTTTAGCTTCTTATCTCTTCATACGGTTACTATCATAACTGGAAACAGAGCTCACGGGGAAAGAAAAGTGAAAGTTAAATGCCCCTGAAACTCAAATGGTACTGAGGATGATGTTGGTGATGATGGTGTTTGGACATTGGAATGTTGACTTGTATAAAACAGCCGTGGAAAGAGTTTTAGGATCTTAATGATTAATGGAGGATGCAAACAATCTTTAAAGAAGGCAATAATCAGTGATGAATGGCCAAGAAATTGAGATGGCTTGATATCAAAGATAAACCCGCATTATTAAAAATCAATCAACAAAGTGATTATTAATATGATTAATGGGTTGAATGAGTCGGAATAGTAAGTGACTGCTGCATTAAAGGTCGTGTTGCAGGTTAACCGGAAGTTTTGATTGATGGGTATATAAAGCACTCAAAATATCATTTATAAAATGTGTAGTGTTAATAGTGTTATCATTTAGTGTTATTTAAATCCACAAACAACATATGTGTACACATGGCATACAAATACTGGGACCAGAATATAGTTACTTTCTCTCCATTGAAACCCATTCATATTTATCAATCTCATAGGTCCCATGGGCTCTACCAGAAATAGCGTGACTTTGCCACTGTATAGCCCCCGAGACCAATTGTTAATTAAATGTTTTAGAAGCATATACTACACGTGAACACTCCAAAAATAAACAAGATGACACTTTTTGCCGGGATTTATTTGCTTTTATTAGCGGTTTAGATGTCCATCATTGGATATTTAACAATTATCCCTCGAGCCCATGAGGGCGAGAGGGATAATTGTTTTGGTAAAATTCAACTCTAGTAGGGCAGTAAAAACATGAAAATATGTCCAGAAAATAATTTAATATCGCTTTTGTTTTACTAGTAACCTACATAGCCTACTAGTAGCTCAGCTAATCAAAACGCAGCATTAGTGATAGCCCACTAGTTGAATTTTACTAATGCCCAATATCCCGAGATAGCTAACCAATCAAATTGCGCCATCTTAGGAAGTTCACGTGTATACTAACTATATATAATATCTATGTATTTATCTGTATAATCAGCTGAAAACTCTTACTACTCTCTACTCAAGGGTCTCAATGCGGCTTTGGTCTGTGGCTCCACAACGTGACGTCATGCAATGCATTCTGGGGGAAATGAGAATCAATAGCAAACTGAAATAGTACCTACTTTTTCGTATTACTTCCGTTTTGTGATACCTAACGACATTAAATACTATGGATAACAGTTTAAATCTTTATTACCAACAAGCAAATTGCACAAATTCGTTGGAAAATCTACCCAGCAACACAGCCTTTAAAACCGTCCCGTTGTGCTGGTTTAACTGACGATGCTGGTTCTGCCTGTTGTCTGTGTCTGTAAACCTGGTTCATGCATCATGCCACGCCTCTTTTCTGTTTTCATTGCTTTTCAGGTGCTGTCAAAAAGTTGCAATCGTCACCTGGCTTGCCAATACACTATAAACGTGGCTGCATTGCTGAATTTACCGGCGCACAGAAGCTGCATAGTTGTCACAGAGGGCCCCCCGATTCACTCCACCCCTGCGATATGAGCAGAGGTAGAGGAGGGCCTTCCAAAGAACAATACAGTAGACCTCTGCCGGCCCACCTCAAGGCCAAGCAATATTCCTCCTGGACTGATCCATCCACCCCTCACCCAAGGGTACCGCCTCCTTTGCAGGTCCCACGTACTAATGACTTGTGCTCCGGTTACCCTGTAGGACCCTTCCGATCTCCAGAACATTCTCGTTTTTCTTTGGCCCCACCCGTGCCCTACAACAATCAAGTCTCCTCTGTGAAAGTAGGGGACCCTACTGCATCATTTAATCAGAACCTGAGGTCCAGACCTGAACCCGACAGCTTTCTGCACCTTCAGGCAAAATTCCTAAGGGGACAAAGCTCCGAGGCACCACAGTTTAGAGGCAGTCCCAGGCAACAAGGCTGGACACCTAACAACAGGGCACCTTTGGCCTCCTACCAGCCAGTGTACGGTCGATACCCCCGCAACAGTCCTCGAGGGAGGGGCAACAACCGTTGGAACCAGGGATTTGCTAACTCCTCTGTTGACGGAGCCCCCAGATCACCCTCAGTTTCTCAATACTGGAACCACAACCAGACCCACACTGCAGCCTATAACCAGCACTCCAACAGACACTGGGGCTCCCATTTAGACTCCCTTGCTGAAGGTTTCCAGGATCTGTCCCTTCACAACGACCGGTCGAATACAAGTTGGTGCAGTTTTGATAGCACATCCCCGTCGGGCACCTCAATCAGTAATAGCTGTGGTAAAGTTAATCTCACCATTTCGTCAGACATCCAGGAGTTGCTCCTTAAAGCATTGGCTGCACTGAGTCCCAGTGAGAGCATCGCCGCAAAACCCCTAGCCAAAAGGCTTAAGCTGCCCAAGAAGATAGTCAACTCTGCTCTTTACTCTCTGGAGGGTTTAGGAAAAGCGTTCAAAAAAGGAACAACCCCTCCACTGTGGTCGCTATACAGAGAACTCGGTGGAGAGCAGGTCCTTGTGAACGACAAGCGGGGAGGCCATCTCGCCCAGCAGTGGAGTTGTTCAGAACATTCTCCTCAGCCAACAATTAAACTTGAACAAAATGTAGAGACGCTAGAAGCCCTTGAAGAACCAGAAGAACGCTGTTCTGTCAGAAAAGACTGCTCTGACGCAGAATCCACCTCTTCCTGCTGCTCCTCCTTCGAGTCCTCTGACTCTGACCATAGCAACCCTCCCACCGTCAGCTCCTCTCTCCAGGAAGTGCATCCTCCAGCGATGGCCAACCAAAAGGACCAAATCTTCCGATACCTCCTTCAGAACCCGGACGCGTCGGCTCTCGTCATCGCCAAGAATGTGGGCCTCAAAAACGCCCAGCAGATCAACTCCACCCTGCACAACATGGAGAAGCAGGGCGAGCTCAAAAAGAACAGCGAGGTCAACCCGCCCACCTGGGAGCTGTCCAACCGCCGCCAGGAGAAGATGGAGAGGAGCCTCAAGGCCTCGCAGTGCGCCCCCCCGGCCGAGCAGCTCATGGAGGTGGGGGACGCAGCGGGCATGGGAGCCGGCACGGCCACGTTACTTCCTCCTCCTGCACAAGGCCTCGAACCCAGTCCCTTCCAGGAGAGCTGGCAGCCTCTCCAGGGCATGAAGGAGGAGGCAGGGAGGCTCGCCATCGGCAGCGCAGGTTTCCCCCCGGCTGAGGACCAGTCCATGGGCCCGCCCCCAGCCGTCTGTGTGAAGCCGGACCCGGAGCAAGGGAGGCCCCCTGCTCCCTCGGCGGCCACACCCTTCCACCCTCGGGACGACGAGGCCAACGGGGAGCAGTGGGCCACCGACGAGATCCCCGAGTTCCTCAACGCTATCCGGCGGGAGACCGACGCCTACAAGCGCACCGGAGACGGTGCCGACAACGTGGGGACGGTGGCGGTGTCACTGGCCGCCCCGCCGCCCCAGAACCAGTGGGCCAAGCTGCAGGAGGTGCGGCTCAAGAACCCGGTGAGCGGCCTCATGGAGTACGCCCAGTACCTCGGCCAGTCCTGTGAGTTTGTGCTCCTCGACCAATCAGGTCCCTCGCACGACCCCAGGTGAGTCGCGTCTTGCGTTTTGTGGCGATTCATTGTTCAGCTGGTGTGAACATGTTTCATGAATATGTTCATGAAATTGTTTACGTTTGCTATGCTGTGACTCATTTAGAATTGAAAACTCATTTGAAGTCTTATTTTATTGTTGTACATTTTCATATTGGCGAAGTTTAGGATGGGAGACGCTAAAGGGTTGTGGGTTCTCCCCCTCCGCCCGCCCCTAGGTTCCGCATGCAGGTGATTCTGGACGGACGGTCGTTCCCCGTCGCCGAGGCGTCCAGCAAGAAAGTGGCCAAGAAGGACGCGGCGGCCGCCACCCTGCGCAGCCTGATCGGGGAGGGGCAGGGCGGGGCGGGCACCGGGGAGGACCGCACGCCGGCACCCCTGGACCAGGTCATGGACCCCGTCCCCGACACTACCGTGAGGAACCCCCCATCCGATTCCAGAAAGGCCATAGGTACCTGAAAGAAGTGGGGACCTGAGTTACTGATGTTGCCCATGTCTCCTTCCTGTTGTCTCGAAGGCGCCGGTGGGGGGCGTGAACGAGGCGTTTGGGACGGTGGGCGAGGATGGGACGGGGTTGGTAGAGGGCCCTCGCCAACCCCTGTCCCGCTCTCTCCCGGGCGGGAAGAACCCGGTGTCGGTGCTGATGGAGTTCAGCCAGCGCACCGGAAGCTCCATCGAGTTCATCAACACCGGCCAGGAGGGCCCGCCGCACGACCCACGGTACTGCTCACTAGGGCTGTAACGATGTGTGTATCGAAAACCGAAATCGCGCCACTCAAAGCCACGGACCTGTCTCGCGGTGTGAGATGGCAGAAGCGCGACACACCGTTTCTAACTCTCCTTATCCATCCAGTCCAGATCCAGCCACGTGATATGAACTGTTAGTGCCAGGGTTTCCATTGTCCGGTAATGGAACAATTAAATGTCAGACAAAAATTGTATCTCTCCGGTCAAATCATCAGATTGAAATTTGCTAATAATCGGTCTAAATAATAGTCTGCTGACACCGCTCCTCTTATCGATGTCATTAGTCTGCTACGAGATGCCCTCGCTGCCCATTGCATTCCTCCACAGCCTGTGAAGTCCTCATATACGATATGAACGACATTTATCCAGAGTGGGCAAAGTGCGCAAAAATAGCCTGTTTGATCCCTGTCTCTAGTGTTTTGTGTGCTTTGACCGGCAGATGACCGGTCTGCTTATAGGTCGGAATGAAGCAGCCACCGATTATTGACTGGCTGGGTACTTTATTCTACCGGATTCGTTCGTTTCTTCACTAGACACACACAAATGCGCGCTACCGCTCGCTCTCCTCCCTCGTCCACTCGCTGACGTCACTCACACACAGACACACACTGCCATTCTCGCACACACAGACGCTACTCGTAACACTATGCCTCATTATTGCGAATCAGACATCCATGTTTTTCCCCATCTATTTGGAAGTTAGGCTTCCAAAAATGTTGCATTCTATATGGCCTGATTAGGTCAATATTTAAGCTACATAGCCTAATAAGAAGCGATAATAGGATATTTGACCGAAAACTAAACCTATGCAGGTCACTTTGACCGGTACCGTTTTTTCTATCGGGAACTCTGGTTAGTGTTACCAAACTATTCAAATTACTATTATTTATTTGACATTAATATTTTCAAACACGTAAGCCTCAACCGCAAAACTAGTTGAGGGTTTTTGCCTACGTGCAAGCATCCTCCAACTGCAATCTTTGGTTATTTATATCTTAATTTTGCTATACTTTTAATAGTATTCTTTCTGTTCAAATCGGTTCAGTGTTCCAAATTATTTGTTATGAACTGTTAAATTAAGTTAATTGTTATATAAGTGTTGTTGAAATAAAATGCTTTTTAAATTTAAAAAGATCGTGGGATGTATCGAACCATGAGTAAAAAAATTGTGATACAAACCGAAACGTGAGTTGGTGTATCGTTACGGCCCTACTGCTCACTGCTATCTGGACCTGGCTTTAGTCCTGTGTCCCCGTGTCCTCAGTTCAGCATTGCTGTCTGAGATTTGAACATGTGTCCCTCGGTGTATTTCTAACATGTGAATCGTCTCAGTAAGAGACGGCCCATATGAACGCAAAAAGCTTAATTAACTATTTATTTGAGGTTTGTCTCTGGCATTTGTAGGACTGACGAGCTCAAACTTCCAATACTAAATGAAGAATAGGCAAAATAAAGAGTCAAAAAATAAGAAAAACACTGCTGATAATAACCCATCCCCACCACATTGATCCTGCATGTTTATTTCTGCACTTCCAGCTGGCGTCAGTAAATGTATGTCTTTTATGCGCTCCCGTGATCCTTGTTCATATATAGTCTACTGACAAAGGCCTGAGTAGTTCTGGTGTCTGCTTTTGATTTTCTCCAGCCTTTTTTTTTTTCCATCCCTCAAGGCGAGGGCTAGCTCTTGAAACCCCTGGTCCTCGCCGTGCTCTACTGAGCGCCGTCTGTTGTGGCCCTCCTCTGTTGCTCCAGGTTCATGTACCGAGTGAAGGTCGGGGAGGGCCTGTGTGCCGAGGCCTCCGCCCCCAGTAAGAAGGCGGCCCGCCAGCTGGCCGCCGAGGAGGCTGTGAAGGAGCTGATGGCCGACGGAAGGCTGCAGCTCAACAAGGTCAGCAGGGTCAGAGGCCCACCCAGCACCACGTTCTAATAAGCATTGGCATTGTGTTGTTGCTTTACTTTAGAACGGTTTGGTGCCAGGGCTCCAGACTAACCTTTTTCACTAAATTCTCCCTAAACAAATTTTTTTTTTTGGGGAACAACCAGAAGTTTTAGAGGCACAGAACATAAATTAACATGCCAATGTGATTTTCCAAAAAAAAATTCACTGCATTACTAATAGATATTTGGAAAATAGATGCAGAAATTACAATGTGTGGTTTCAAATTCAGTGTCACATTTTATTGTGATTCTCATCCATACCAACTGTTTCCGCGTGTGTGTGCACATGCGTTCGACGAGCACGCTGCGCCTGCTCTTTGCCCGCTCGCCTACCTGCATTAGCAGGGTGCGTCAAACGCCTCCCGTGTGAAGAGCCCTTCATAGCACACAAACTCCTGACCGGGTTCGGGTACCCGACGGGTGACCCGCACAATTTGGATGAAACTGGTGAAAAATAATGTACTGTGTTGGACAAGATTGCGGTCAGACGCCTGAACAGTGCGCATCGGGTTTTGCGATTGCGAGCGAGACTTCTCCGGTGCTGGATATGTTGGAACAGTTGATGATGTGCTTTTTTTTACACAGCAATCTAAAACACGAGGCCAAACACCACATAGTGTAATTTCCCGGCGTTCCATCTAATGTTTGTAATTTTCTTTCGGGTGCAAGTCGATATTTAGCGGGTCGGGTCGGGTGCGGAATGTAAGTCGGAACACGGGTCGGATGCAGTTTTAATTATTACAGGTACGGGCGGGTTCGGGTTTGCAAAATAAGACCGTGCAGGACTCTGGCACTGGCACACTAGCCGTAGGTTGGTAAAGCGAGTCAATAGTTTGCGAATTGTTCAAACACGCGTAGCAGGTTGTGAAATCGTTCTCCTTCTCAGACTTTTATGCTCGCTCGATATTAGATCTCTAGGACCCTCCCCCTCCACAAATTGGCCACTAACAGTGGCCATTCCCTATCCTTCTTACACTCAATGGCTTGCTACAGATCCGGATTCGTTGACGCGCACCTCTCCCGTTTAACGTGTAAAAATGGAAAAAGGCAAATTTATTTAAAATTCAGTCGCACACTCTCACGTTTTGGATCGCCAATTGCGACCGTTTGCTCGCAGTCGGGAGCCCTGGGTGCACTCCAGTGGTAAAAGAGGAGTAAGGTCGATTGATGAATCCCCCTTCGTGTAATGACACCTTGTTGAGTGTGTTGCACCGACGGATCAACGGTACCAACTGTTTGCAATATTTGTGAACTGCGTGTGCGCAAAGGATGGTGAAAAGCCCCTCCTCCGCGGCCCTCGCCTCCCCCAGCGTCTTACGTCCCTCCCTCTGTCCTCAGCCCCAGTTGCCGCTGGGCTCCGGGGACAGCGAGGAGGGCGGCTCCGGGTCGACCTGCCCCTCGCTGCCCCCCCTGACGGCGGACGAACTGCGGGCGGCCCACGAGGCCGGGGTGGGCGACCTCATCAACCACCTCAACAACAACGCCGTGTCCGGGCTGCTGGAGTACGCCCGGGCCCGCGGCTTCGCTGCCGAGATCCGCCTGGTGGGCCAGACCGGGCCGCCCCACGAGCCCAAGTAGGGACCCCAGCCACACCTCACGTGAAAGACATACGTGGGGCATAAACGGGGGGACTTGGCTCACGGCCGCCACCCACGTGTGATGTGACGTGAGGCATCTGACAGCCCTGTGCTCTCCCCCACCCCCCCCCCCCCCTCAGGTTCACCTACCAGGCCAAGCTGGGCGGCCGCTGGTTCCCCCCGGTCTGCGCGTCCAATAAGAAGCAGGGCAAGCAGGAGGCCGCGGACGCTGCTCTGAGGGTTCTGATCGGTGAGGCGGAGAGGGCGGCCCGCACGGGAGAGCTGATACCTGCAGAGGTAACCGCTCTGTCTCACGACGCTGCTCACCTGGTTCCCTCCTCTGAAACCTAGAGGTTATTCAGTTACGACATGGATTTAATGTACGTGCTGTGGCACACAGTACTTTCCAAGAATGGTAATCGCCTTTTCTTTTTTTTCTTTTTTCAAATTTCGACCGTTTCCCCCCCCCTTCCCTTCTGTCCGTCCATCTGTCCGTCCAGCTCCCCGTCAGTGGCAGCACGTTGCACGACCAGATCGCCATGTTGAGCCACCAGCGCTTCAACGCGCTGACCACGCGCATCCAGCACAGCCTCCTGGGCCGCAAGATCCTGGCCACCATCGTGATGCGGCGCGGGGAGGGGCTGGGCACGGTCGTCAGCCTGGGCACTGGTATAACACCGCCGCGCCGTTCTTTATAGCACAGTGAGGAGGAGGCGAAGGTGACCGCGGGAAGAAGGTCGTTGCTAAAAAGCACATGGGTGTTGGGTGTGTCTGGCTGCTGCTGGGACACAAATACGCCAGTGGGAGAGACTGTCGGGAACAGAGCTGGGTCACCTCCTGTATTAGTAGAGCCTGTGGGTTTACCCTTGACATTGGTCGTCTCTTATGTGTGACGGTGTGTGTTTGGTCTGGCTGTGTGTGTCTGTGTAAATGTGTGTGTGTGTGTGTGTGCGCGCACGTGTGTGCATGTGTTTTTTTTTTTTTCCTCTTCTTTCCATCAGGGAATCGGTGTGTTAAAGGGGAGGAGCTGAGCCTTAAAGGGGACACGGTTAATGACTGCCACGCCGAAATCATTTCCAGAAGGGGATTTCTTCGGTATAAATAGCCTCTTTTTAGCTCATTCTTTGAGCTCATCTATCAGCCACCCCCCCCCCCCCCTCCTCCCCACCGACCCTGCCCCACTGTTCTAAAAATGTCCCTACTCAGCTGTCAGAGGCAATCTGCGGGACATTTTAACGAGTCTAACGGCCCTTATCCCGGCTGCTGCTCCCAGCTTCCTGTACAGCGAGCTGCTCAAGTACCACGAGGGAGACGAGGGCAGCATCTTCGAGGCGGCCGAGGAGAACCGACTGAGGGTCAAATCTGACATCACCTTTCACCTCTACATCAGGTGAGTGTGTCAGCTGTCCCTTCACTCTTCTTTTCACCTCTCGCTCTCTCGCTCTCTCGCTCTCTCGCTCTCTCTCTTTTCTTTCCCCCCCCGGCTTGTTTTCTCCTAACTGCTTGTCTCTCTCCTGCTCTCTACTTCGTTCAGTAGGTCCTCTCTGATCTGCAGCTCTGACTATGGTCATGTGTGACGCCTGTACTTTAGTTTAATCCGGTTCCTTCTCTCTCTCTCCCCCTCCTCCCCTCTCTCTCTCCCCCAGCACGGCGCCCTGTGGGGACGGGGCCCTGTTCGACAAGTCCTGCAGTGAGACGGGGGACGAGATGGAGGGCCACCAGCCTCTGTTTGAGAACTCCAAGCAGGGCAAGCTCCGCACCAAAGTGGAGAATGGTACGCACACACATTCACGCAGCACACCATCACACGCACGCACGCACGAGAGCTGTAATTGGGCCTTAAAAGTTCGGCCCGAGCGCGACAGGATTCTGCCCGAAGCCGTTCAAACCCGAATGAACTAGATTTTTTTCAAAGCCCCATCCCGTTTACAACCCGACATATTCAAATATGCACGCACACAGCAAATTAAATTAAAATAAACCATCTAAACCAATGCCAAATCAACCAAATACCTAAGATAGGTATTTGGCAATAACAACATACAACGAAAAGTTACATAAAATTGAGATGAGACCTAAGACAAAGGCTGCATCCGAATACTCGTACTTGCATACTATATAGTATGCATTTTGTAGTATGCGAAAAATCTAGCGCGTCCGAATACTCTAGTATGCATTCTGTAGTACGGAAGTCGTTTCCGAATGCATACTACCGCCAAAGTGAACCACGGACCACACTACGCTATCCCACAATGCAACCGGAGTCTGGTAACAAACGAAGAAGAGATGGCTGACCCGACACCACCAACATATCCATCATATATATATCCATATAAATATATAATATATATATAATATATATAGATATCCATTTCAAGAGCCATTTGCGTAGAAAGAGACATTTTTTTTATTCAATAGCAACGATAATGAGACGGAAAACAGGTAAATTTTGCCGCCATCTGGGGGGAGATACGTCATCTCCAAACATCCGGTGGAGTTTCGGCGGCGTTCGGAGGCGTTCTACGCATGTCTGTAGACCGTACTACACAGTCAAGTGTAGTATGGTCAAGTAGTAGACACTAGACAGAAATAGTATGTACTAGGTATTCGGATGCAGCCAAAGACTCCCAAACCTATCCACAACCACCAATACGGATATGAAAAGGCCAATGCGCCTGATAAACATTAGTCTTTCTTAACAAATTTAATTCTAAATGAAGATGGGTATTTGGCATAAAAAACGAATAATAATAATAACGAAATGAAGATAAAGGCTCTGCGGGATTTGCTTCGCCACTTCTCTCGACAAACCGGCCTCAACGCGACGGTGAACAGCAGCTGAAATTTGGTAAAATAATGCAAACATCAGCCTATGTAGGCTACTCCGTCTTCCGCTGCAGGCATGGGTTTTGATGCGGTAACAAATAATGTGACAGTAGGCTGTTTGGCACTCGTGGCAGGTGTTGAACAGCTTCGATCAACACGGGCGTACACCGTCAGACACGGGCGTACACCATCACGCACCCTCACAAAGCACACCAACACCAACGGGACCTGAACACGAGTGCGGGCGTATTGTAATCAGTCCCCCCACGTGCATGACTCCGCTCCAGGCCGCCTGAATCGTATGCAGAATTATTTTTTTTTACTCTTACTACCCCCTCTCGTCATCATGACCCTGATGATGTGTGTTTTGTGTGCCCTGCCCCAGGCGAGGGCACCATCCCAGTGGAGTCCAGCGCCATCGTGCCCACGTGGGACGGCATCCAGCACGGGGAGCGCCTCCGCACCATGAGCTGCAGTGACAAGATCCTGCGCTGGAACGTAGTGGGCCTGCAGGGGGCGCTTCTCAGCCACTTCCTGCACCCCATCTACCTCAAGTCCATCACACTAGGTCACTACTGTGGGGACTCCTCCAGGGACAGCCCCATTGGGTCATCTCATCATCCGTAGAGCAGGGGTTCACAACCTCTAGTCATCTCATTTATTACTTTGTCATATTACTTCTTATTTTTTGTATACTTCTTAAGTCACACAGGGTGTGTGTGTGTGTGTGTGTGTGTGTGTGTGTGTGTGTGTGTGTGTGTGTGTGTGTGTGTGTGTGTGTGTGTGTGTGTACGTGTGTGTACAAACAACTTCTGACACACAACTTCTGACACAGATTTAAGAATGGGGTCATGGGCTAAATAGCTCAGGAAGCAACTAGAGGGTTTTAGCGTATTGGATAATGTGTGTGTAAATTTATTTCGGTTCTCATTGTCAGTGGCTCCTGTTATTAGCGATCCTTTGGCTAATTACTGATGCAACGTTTGTGCCGCCTCATCCACCAGGCTATCTGTACAGCCACGGCCACCTGACCCGCGCCGTGTGCTGCCGACTGGCCAGGGACGGGGAGGGCTTTTCCAAGAGTCTTCCTTCTCCCTTCAGACTCAACCACCCCGAGGTACAGATGCAGGCTAGCTACCATCATCCTTTCTCTTAGAAAACGTGTGTGTGTGTGTGGGTGTGGGTGGTTCTTTGGCAAGGACTAAAATGTTTCATTAAAGTACTGATGAAAGATGGCCGGAAGCTGTACCAGTGATGTTTGAGAAACGGACGTCATTACTACTTTTGCGGTGGTAGAATAACCTTTATTAGTGCTTGATATCTTTCAGGTCAACATACGGTTAGTATGGGGATGAAGGAACAGACTGAGGCCATAAGCCATCACACTGGGGCCCTGAGCCATCACACTGGGGCGTCATATGACGGGGCCCACTGACTCACCGCGGGCACCCAGGCGCAACCCTGACTTTCTCCCTGTTTCCCCCCCCCCCCCGGTGGGCCGGCTCTCTGCTCAGGGATGCAAACAGCGCGCCGAAAAGCGAAACTCGCTTTTTTCATGACCAATTAGGTGACTTGTGTGAATCGTTCAGATCCGAAGAGTTTTTGTTTTTGAGGAGGGGGGGGGGGGTCTCAGCGTCTCAGGCTGATAGTAGCCATGTTTCCATCCAAAGTGATTCGCATTACTGGGCAATGCGCATTAAAAGAAATTCGAATCATGTGTGTTTCCATCAAAAGAACGGACTTTGGTGAAAACTACAAATTTGCGCGAGTTTTCTAAGTCACGCGAGATTTTCCGCGGGTTGGCATGGCAACCAGCCTGTAAACATTCCGTCGTCTTCCTGCCGGTGTTTTGATGTGGTGTTTTGATGTTTTACAATGGAGAGAGGACTTCAGTCATCAATTACACTCGCTCAAGTGGTGCTCGATCTTGCGACGCAGTTGGTCCTGGCCATTAGAGGGGCTGTCAGGAGGAGAAGACAGCAAGCTGCCTTAATTAATGCCCTGGCCCAGCGAGAGAACCGTCTCCGCCGCCGCCGTCCCTATGAGTGGGAAAGGAGGCGTCAGAGGGACTTTTAGAGTGTAGTGGTCTTCTGAGTGACCCGCAAACACCGGAAGCAGTCGGGGTGAAAGTGCGCTACCTCACACTTGATTCGCATACAGCTGTTTCCATTCGAATCAACCAAAACCCGGCCATAGCGAGCGTATTTCATTTTGTGCGAATCAGGGGATTTTAATGCGAATCACGGCGTTTCCATCATCATTTTCCGATGCGATACATCTAGATCCGCATCTAAACAGCTGATGGAAACGCACCTAGTGACAAGCACGTGAAACTGAGGCGAACTCATTCATGGTTGTCTCTGATTACACTGATAACAGCCTCTTCCAATGTAGACGCGCGACATGCGTATCCGCGTGCATCGGTGCGACGGCGACGCCGTTTTTCCCCCCGTGCGTGTCCGTGGAGCTGTGTGCCGCGGACATGCATGGTTCCTCCCTACGTTGCTGTGTCAGGCAGGTGTCTCCCACGGAGCTCTGCCCCGTTTCAAAGGTGAAGGAGAGACGTCGCCTCCGCGATGTAGAATATGTTAAATTCAAAAAGTGAAACCAACACATTATATAGGCCTATATGTCCATAACACACTGAGTGAAATGAAACATCCCATGTCTATATTTATTCAGTTTATTGTAATAGTAATAATTATGACTAACATTCAGTGAAGACCTAAAAATCTGTATCTCCAAAATGGAGAAATGTTGGCCTTCTGAAAACTGTGTCCATCTATATGCACTCAATACTTGGTTGGGGTTGAACTACTGGAAATTGATGCCTTCTGAGAATACTGTAATGTCCATCTATATGCACTCAATACTTGGTTGGGGTTGAACTACTGGAAATTGACTTTTCCGTGATATTGTAATGTACTTATTTGTTAATGGTGAGCACCCCCCCCCCCCCCCCCCCCGGGAAATTCCTCTCTTCTTTGGTCCTGACCCGTTTGCATCCCTGTCTGCTGCAGGTGGGCCGAGTGAGTGTGTACGACTCCACGCGGCACACGGGCAAGACCAAGGAGTCCAGTGTGAACTGGAGTTTCCCGGACCAGCTGAGCGTGGAGGTGTTGGACGGGACCAAGGGGATACTGGACGGGTACGGAGCGAGCCTGAACCCTAAGAATGTCCCTAGTGTCAGGGAAGTTGGTCCACTATTCCATGACAATTGCTTTCGGAGGGGTTTAACACTAAGAATGAGTTACCAAAGCCCTACTGTTGGGGACGCTGGTCCACTAATGCTATTGTTATCAAGAGGGTTTAACCGTTTTCTCTCTCCCGCTTCAAATTGTATAGGACCCGATGTCCGATGCAGAAAAAGTGCAATAATCAGGACTCCTATTTATTGCACTTTTGCTGCATCTGACATTAGGTCCTGACGTTGCTAGTTTCCAATATGTGTGATGAAGGTAAGCAAATGCATATACTGCAGAGAAATTCTGGACAGATTGCCCCTCTCGTTCCTCACCCCCTCCACGCGGTGGTAGAGCCCTAGCCCTGCTGTAACCAGTCCCCCATCCCTCTCCCGCTCTCTCCCTCTCCAGGCCGAGAGACGACGTGTCCCGGGTGTCCAAGTCCAATCTATTCCGCCAGTTCCGCCTGGTGTGCGAGCTGTGCGGCCGGCAGGACCTGCTCTCACTGCCCTCCTACTCCCAGGCAAAGGTGTCGGCGCTGACCTTCCAGCTGGCTAAGCAGAACTTCTTCCAGGCCCTGCACGTCCACGGCTATGGGGCGTGGATTGGCAAGCCGCTGGAGGAGAAGAGCTTTGAGTCAGCAGAGTCGGTGTTCATCCTAGGGGGAGGAGGGCCCACCATGGTCTATGTGGGGAACCACCACCACCACCTCCACCTCCACCAACACCAACACCACCAACAACAACAGCAGCAGTATCAGCAGCAACAACAACGGAGGGATGTCTGAGATAAAGCTAGAACAGGCATAAGGGGGGGGGGGAAACATGAGGAGGTGGTGTCGGAGAAGGTGGTGACAGGAGAGGGCTGGACAGATGGTGGAGGAGAGAAGTTCAACTGGCCCGTTTTGTTCGGTTGACGGTGTATAGTCTCAATAAGTGGCATCGGGGATGGCAGTCAGGGTGTTGGGTTTACAGAGGTGAAGCCACATGGCAGGTGGTGTAAGAGCAATAGGATAACTAATCAAAAAACAAAGCCCTGTGTGTGTGTGTGTGTGTGTGTGTGTGTGTGTGTGTGTGTGTGTGTGTGTGTGTGTGTGTGTGTGTGTGTGTGTGTGTGTGTGTGTGTGTGTGTGTGTGTGTGTGTGTGTGTGTGTGTGTGTGTGTCTCAGATTGATTTAATGAGTCAAAAGGCCAAGTCTACATGTACAGAGGAAGCATGCTGATGGCCACTTTGTCTCATTTAACATGATTAACGGGAGCTTCTCCGCCCTTCATGTGTGGAGCGTCGGTTCAGACTGTGCCCTCCACCCTGCCTATCCTCCGATCAACCAGCTCTGTACAACTAGCCCCCCCCCCCATGCAATCATATATCTGTATGACTACTATTGTACTGTGTGTGCCCCGCTCCCTCCATTGGTCGACGTGCCCCCCCTCCAACCACACCTCACATTCCCCTGCCCTCTGGAGCCAGGGTCCATGGCACCGGGAGCGAGTCGCTCCGTTATCTGTCTTCACGTCCAATTTTATTTCCCCCATGGTATCCGAAGGTTTGTGCCGTTTCTTTGGTCCCCATGTTCTGGTTGTTTTTTGCCCAGTCAGATTGTATTTCTAAATGTTTTACGTGTGTTTGTGTGTGTGCGACGCTACCAGACAAAAGATTAACACTCACTTGTTGCGCTCCATGATTTGACGAGTTCACGACGAACACATGGCACAGCGAAGTAGCTTTAATTAGTCGTGTTTTATTTTTTATGTCAACAGTTAAGTGGATGATGCGATATATACATCATTTACATACAAATACATGAACACACAGATGTATATGCAACGAGGGACAGTTGGTCCTGCATATATGTCTGTGTGTGTATGCATATGTATATATTTAATGTGATATATTTTGTAAATCTTGAAATTGATTTTTCTATTTTCTTTTAAAATGTTTAATAATCACAATGGTTAAGCTGTTTTTACAAATTGAGTGTACAAAGTTTCAAAATAAAAAGAAAAACAACCATGTTCAATGAGCAATGTATTCATGCAGATTCCTTCTCATCAGTTGAGGTTTCATCTTATGAGTGGCTGTGAAACGGAGCCTATTCTAGAGGCAGTACCACCAAACATGCATTAATCAGAACAGTTTGTCTCGATATGCACAAAGCAAGCCTGCTCTGTCACCCAACTTATCCAACGTTTTTATTTTTTGCCATTTGTCATTTGTTAGGATAAGGGTACATGTTTGCCCATTTATGCACTTTTTTTTTGTTGTGAAGTGCGGAGTGACAGCCAGTACTCTCAGTGCCCTATGCCATAATTCGATGGTTCTCTTCAAGCTAAGGTCCATTTTCAAGACATCTGCACTACCAACGCAAACCAGAAGGTGCTGCTGTGTGAGCACCTAGTGTCGGTGTCGGCCTCACTATTGTAGACTGCACTATCTTAGCCCCTCTAAATACGTACAATGATTAAAATGGGGTGGGATAACTGGAAAACCTGTTTGTACTATTTGTCACAAGCAAAGTTAATTAGTGAGCACTGTGGGACAAGGAAGGATTATTGTTGCATTTTTAATTTCCTCCGGATGTTTTGTTTTGCGTGTTTGTACGTGTACTGGGCGAGAGGATGTGTTAGGGAATGTGAGCGGGAATGTGTGCAAGAGCGTGTGGGCCAACCTCAATCAACATCTCTTGACTTGTCAGTTGGATTCGTTCTGTCAATCAGTCACTCTGATCCAATCGGGCATCTTTAGAAGCGAGGTGAGTGGGACTAATGGTCCAGGGAAAAGAGGAAAGTGTGATGGAGAGAATGCCGGAGGAGTCAAACAAAGGGAGATTGGGACTGTGAGGGGAAGTAGCGCGAAATATTAGTTCAGACCAAAGAGCTTAAAGCCAATCGAAGCTTTTCGATTGAAATAAATGAGCCAATGGAAGGCGGAGCCCGGGCAGAGGCGGACCGGGTGGAGGCTGTGTGTCGCGGAAATATACCCGCGTTTACCACCAAGAGACTCATAGAGAGTAAAAAAAAAAAAAAACGCACAAAAAAGCGTTTATAATATTCTTCAGCAAAGATGGAGTTGATAACAAGATTGAACTATCCTTGGGAAAATAAAAAGTACAGCTGGGTTGGAAATCTGGAGGGGCCACTTAGCTTAACGCTCACAGATAAGAGTCATTGCTATAGCCCACAAAGCCGCTACATAGGCCTTCTCCCCTCCCTTATCTCATCTCCCGCCCTGAGGCCCACGGACCCTCAGATTCCCAATGCAGACAGGTCACTGTGCTGTGCCAACTGCCAGCCATGAAGTGACACTGAGCGCCTCAATGACCTGATGTGAATGGCTATGCATATGGTTGCACACATGATTATTTATGTTGCAAAGTGTGGATTTATTCAAAACTCGTTTTATCAACGAAAAAGCATTTGATCATCCTTATTTGATCATCTTGCATGCATTTTTCCTAATTAGCAAATGGGGATCGTAGACGAAGTCAAACAACCCCTTTACGCAGATGAAAGATCCAAAACAAACAAATCAAGGTTATGTTTCTGCTGTTCTGGATGTAGTGCATCAAATTGTTGGCTCTACACTGTGATTGGTCGCTAGCTGCTTCACACCCCAGTCTGTACCTTGACATCCATGTGTGGATGTGTGTGTATTTAGCCGGTCTATATAATGTGATCCAGATGCCTCGGACACCAGCCTTCCGAGTTGCAAGTGGGGAAATCTCCCAGCTTTGCTGCAGCATTTCACGGAGGCATGCCCCCTTTTGGCCGGCCCCCTCGGAATTCTGATAGCATAGCCGCCTTCAAGCACCTCGGAGGTTCGGAAGCTCTTACATGTCTTTACGTAAACCTTCCCTTCTTCCAACATTACGTACAAGGAAAACAGCACATCCAACGAACAAACATGTCATAGTCATTAAACAACACACAACTACACACAACCCCGAACCCATTAGCCCCACTTAACCGTACAACAAAACAAGTTGACAAAAACCCCTTTTGTCAACTGACAACCCCAATTCCCAGGATCCCCTGCACGACCCCGGAGGAGTCGCCACAATATGGTGTGTTCCAGATTCCTCGGACGACAACCTTCCGAGTCGGAAGTTGGGAAATCTCCCAGCTTTCTTGCGGTATTTCTCTGAGGCACGCCCCCTTTTTGTCTTCATCTATCGGAATTCTGAGAGTTGACCGAGAGCAGTGATGGCGCTCTCAGCGAAAATGGCTGCGCCCTTAATTTTTTTTATTTTCTTTGTATTTGTACCACATTGGTAATTTGTCGATTTTAAATGCTCTTACACACTTGATTACCTTGCTACTTTATTCCAGTCACCAATTTATGCATTGCACGATCTTGCTGTGCGTGCAATACAATGTAAAGTTGTGTTGTTTGTTTTGAGCTGATTTGCTAAAGAGGTTAATGTAGCTAACAATTATTAATGACTAGCCAATTTCATGACACAATCACAAAGACAAACGGGAACGCTCTAAGTCTCTGAGACCGGAAAGGCTGGTGTCCGAGGCATCTGGATCACACCATAACTGTATCTGCTCTATCGGCGCGTTCATGGTCCTGCTGATAACGAGACGCCTCGTCAGTGATGGCGCTCATGCTTACGCGTGCTCCCGACAGCGACCGTTCATGTGCACTGCGTTGGGAATCTAGAAGTTCTTCACAGCAGGGGGGTTTTTTTCTGATAAAAAACTGACAGAACTAAACAGAACTTGTAGTAGGATCAGTTTCAAGCTTGAACGCCTTTATTTCCTTGTAGCCTCTATCACCTACTATCCTTTTGCTTTATTTATGAGAAGCACATTGTATTGCCACTGTATTGAAGGGTACACTTGCCCTTATCTAGAGCTGGTTTACCAGTACATTACATTTAAAACTGAACAAAGTCGATGCCAACAGACGGTTACAATGTCAATCAATAGTAAAGTATGGGATATGATGGTTGATTATTTTATATGGGGTAGAACTTTCATGTTCCGCCATGCATGTACATGTGCGTCACTAGTAAACCACACGTCACTAACTGGGCAACTAATGCCGCCTTCAAAACAGCTCAGAGATTCGGAAGCTCGGATGTGACTTTAAATTAATCTCCCCTTCTTCCGAAATAAGAGCGTTCAGGAAACGCCCCTTAGAAGTTCGTAGGCTATGACATAAAACCGGAAAACAGATCGTTCTGGGTTCTGGAGACTAGACTTTATAACAACTACAAGTATGGATGCCCGCAGGGACCTCTTTGCGCTTCTTTACTGAATCAGATGAATCAGTTATTAGAACTGCTTGCGATGGTTGAACATGAGTGAAAATTTATCAGGTGATGTTTATAATTGCAAGCTATAATGTATCGTTATGCACATGTTAGAATGGCTGTTAAGCTCGCCTCTAGTGCTTGCTGCAAGTTCACTTTAGTCTATCATTGAAATCGGCAGTTATTGTTATGATGTGATCTCGGAGTACTCGGGTAGCTTTACTTCCGCAAGTAACTAAAGTGAAAACTCCAACCCAACAGAGTGGTCAAAGCACTTTCCTCCGAGTTTAAGGTCCGAACCTCCGAACCTCCCCGAAACTCAGACCATTTTGAAGGTGGCATGAGAGGATGCCTCGGACATCAGGGGCCTCTACAAATTCTCTTTTTTGCATCGGAAATTTCCTTTCCTAACGAGATGACCTGAAAGTACTTGAAGGAAAGTTTGAATTCGAAAAACGCTTAGGAAGGAGCTTTGATACATCCTTTAACCCTCCTTTATCAAAGGTTACTCCTAAGCAACCTTTACGAAAGGAAAGGAGCTATAAAGGATATATTATGGATAGATTATATATATATAATAATAACTAGTGGTGGGCATAGATTATTTTATTTAATCTAAATTAATCTAGATTAATTTTGGAATTCATCTAGATTAATCTAGATTAAAATTGCAAACGACAAAAAATCCTTTTGTTTACCTTGACAGCGGTCGATTATACTTGGCAACGATGAATTATCAAATATAATTCACCGCCGGAAGTTGTGAAGTGCCCAAGCAAGTGAATGGAGCTAAACAAAAATAATTGACAGCTGAACGTTGGGAAGGCCCATGCAAGTGAATGGAGCAGTCTACAGCATTGAGAAGAGCCGTGTAATAATTCATAATAATGTAAGGTGTAGAAGTTAATTCATATTTGAAAGTTGCGGAATTATAAATTATATTGGAGTTAATTTGCTAGAAATGTATTTACAATGTTTAGTCAGTCCATCATTTACATCATTTACGTGAGTTGAAAAGTAAAGTAAAGTACCGCTTGAGAAAGTCATCCCGACGTCTCCCTGCTGTTTATTCTCATAAGAGTGATCCACCACCACATATCGAACCCTCACGTTACAATAATTCAACTCGAGTTTTGTTTTTTTACAAGTGGTGGGTACAAGATCATTCTTGACAAAAACTGGTGGGGACGCGTCCAGCGTAAGTGATGCCTGTGCACCAGCTTCCAACCCAACTTTGAAAATAGATTAACGGTGCTATTTTTTTTATCGCCCGATAAAAGTCTTGCGTTAACGCAGCCGTTAACGCCGATAACGGCCCACCACTAATAATAACATAACAAAAAATAACATAGATAATATATATACAGTAGGCCTATATATACTGTGTATATATATATTATATAAAGGAGATATTATGGTATCCCATAATCCTTTATGGCGGCGATATTTAAGGGTTGGGTATGGGATTCGCGAAACGCCAACAAATTTTGAAAATACACAACTCAAATGGTCCTACCCCCTCTCCTTCAATGCTGACTCTGACTCCACCCATTCGAAGTACATGGACGCGCAATCATGCACGAGCGAACACAGATGCGCGAGAGCGAGCCATTAGCTAGTTAGCTAGCTCCAGTAGCTACCGCAGGATAACAACAAACAGAAGATTGCTCTGGGTCACGAGCTTTGAGTATGTGCACGAAGGGGGTCACGCACGGGGAGTGGGGGAGGGGGAGTGCAGTAGGACCGTTTGATTGACGTGCTTACTGTCCAATGCCACTCGGTGGGTCAGGAAATCATTGGCTGGAGTTTTTCAACCCCTGCCCGTTCCACAGATGATTGACTTGTTTAATTGTCATTTCAGTACTTCTAACTCAGTGGCTGTAAGTGGGATATGATAAGGATTTCAAGTAATTTTGCAAAAATGGCCAAAAAAGAGAATTCCATACCCAACCTTTAAAGCAAGATGCCACCGATGAAGTTTACAGACTCTAACGCGAGGATGCATGAGAGACACGGCAAAGCAGAAGAATAGAAGAGCAGAAAATAAAATTGATAATAATAGGATACCAATTCCAGAGACATATGGTTTGAATCTAAATTAATTCATTAATTGCTGGTTATTAAGCACAAAATATACACCGTAAGAAAATAAAATGCAGACTTCACATTTAAGAAATGCTACCGGGGGCAGTTAATTTCAACGTCAACATAAGCTGAGCCTCTTTTTTTCACATGTGAATTGAGATTCAAGTGGTCCAAAATATTCCCGTTGGCCAATTCCGACCTCATTGATTCTCACTGCTGGCAACAATCTGATTGAAATCAATAGGACAAGAATGCATGGATCAAAAGAGCGCTTGTTGTCAGTAGCGGTTCCTGGACGAGCTCACCAGGGAGGCAAACATGAACGCGAATTCATGAACGCACGCAGTGCACCCGCACATGCATGTCTTTTCTAAAGCGTAGGCCTAACTTTAAATAAAAAAACATAGTCACGTGTTTGGAGGCGCCGGAGAGGATAATAACTAAAATAAACTAGACACTTAACAGTGTATCAGCAGAGTGCAACACTTAACTTTTAATCAAACGTGCAGACAAAGTTTAACTTCATAAAGCAAAGTTCATTCATGGTGCGTGCAGCTTAAATGTAATGCATGGCAGCATGCAGGGTCAACGACACGTATCTTCTAATCATATAAATATTATATTGTGGAAATTGCATTAAATGGAACGAGACAATTTCTCACTTTGAGCACACGAATGCGTGACTCGTTTATTTCGTTAGAAAACCCAAACGTTAAACTAACATTTAATGGGACAGCGATCCCTGAACAACCAAGACAGAGTAAACGATATACATACAACAGTGTAGATTCTAGAACAACACTTAACAACAGGTGAAGGTGAATTATGATATATGTATTCACTACGATATAATTAATGAAATCTTAGGGAGCAGGCAGTGGGACAGATTTTTTTGTGTGTTGTAAATAATTATTCCAAATCAGCCTTTTCTGTTTTTCTCAAACGAAGCCTTGAAAATTTGTGTTCTCATAGATATTGAATTATATTCTCCTCCTAGGATCCTATCCATGTTGATATCTTCGTTAGTCGTTATCTTTGTGGCGGCAACTGACTAGAAAGAACACTCATTTGCTCAGAACATTATTTTAAAAAAATGCTGATTTGTGATTGGTTGCAAGGAGTATGAGGCTGGCCTCCCTTCCTATGTTTAACATGGTATAGATTATTAACCTCGCAACAGTGAAACTGAATTGTGATTGGTTATTTTTTATTCTCAAAGGTGGCAAAAGTGAGTTTTGGCTTTTTTGCCTCCCTTCATTGGCTAACCCTGGACAAAACATAGCTACTGAGAATAATGTCGGCCAGCCTCCGGCCTTGCAAAGGCACTTCGCAGTTTTTTTTTTAAACATTATAAACATTGTCATGTAATTATTCAGTAATAAACACACATTGCAATGCACATAGATAATTTTGACAACTTAATATGTTTTAATCGCGAGAAGGCGTTGCCTCCGTTGCCTCTTCTAAAGGAACCGCCACTGCTTGTTGTAGTCCAACTTCGGAACACTGTAGTTCCACGCTAGAGACGTTGAGGTCAGCACTACTCGCCGTCGCGCAATGACATTGGTTAGGAAGATTTACAACTTATGACCTGCACGTACCGGCGTGCCATACAAATGGATTACACCATAAATCTCTTTACGGTTGCAGCCATTTTTGTTGAGAGCGTCGTCACTGAACTCGGTATACTCTCAGAATTCCGAGGGGGCCCGACCAAAAGGGGACATGCCTCCGTGAAATGCCGCAACAAAGCTGGGAGATTTACCCACTTGAAACTCGGAAGGCTGGTGTCCGAGGCATCTGGAACACACCTGTTATCAAAATCTGGCCCCAGTTGCCGAACAGAAGTAGAATCATAAGAGCGTCATGAGGTGTCGTTCACGAGAACTTTCCGACGTCGCGAAAATGTTAAAATATTAACCAGCGAGGTGAACGTGCCATAAAATTATCAATGTAGAGCAGATAAAGTCTGCTGTGCTGCTTCCTCATTTGGAATTACTCATTATTCTTAACTGCTGTGAAGTTGGAGCAACATCCGTTTCTGAGGCGACATCATGAATACATTTACCTATTTATAACACATCTGTCTGAGATTGGTCCAACAACCATGACAATATAGCTTTATGTTGTTGAGTATGTGGGTATGATTGCATGTGTGTGTATGATTGAATGTGTGTGTATGATTGCGTATGTGTGGTATGTGTGTATGTGTGTGTGTGTGTAGTATTCTGCGTGTGTGTGTGTGTGTGTTTTCCTTTCATTAAACTTGTTTTGCAAGTTTGGTTGGTTCCGCCCTGCTGGCTCAGCCCTTAAATAGGGCAGCTGATGCAGCCACCTCTAGCTGCCGGCCCACCTGGCCAATCCCCTTCCTCCTTTTCCTCCCCACCCTCCTCTCCTTCCCCTCATGCCCAACCTCTTCTCCCTCTATCTGATTAGTCCCCCATACCGGGCTGGTACCGAGTGCTGCTGTGGAAATCCATCTGCGTGCAGCGGTGGGTTCTTTGGCGGGGGGGGGGGTTCCAGGGAGGCTAATGCAATCGCTGCCATTAGGATATGATGGAGCTTGTGTAGGGCAACACTTAGGGAGTTTCTGATGGAGTGAGGGTTCAGCCAAGTGGTGCATTAAAGAGTGGGGGGGGGGGGGGGGTCTGCAGCTGTCTCCTGCTCTTACTCATCACTTCTGCCGCTCCGGCGTGTAGCATGACGCGGCCCGTAGATGTGTTATGTTCGGAGGCGGAGGAGGAGAGGGGGATCGAACGCTCTCTCTGCTGTCCTCTCCTCTGCGTACCGGCGGTTCACAGAGCATGATTAGGATTAGGGTGATGAGTCTGACTGGAGGCTGCTTGTGCCCCCCGCTCAGTGGTCAGCCGCAAGGGGTCCTCCAGAAGTCTTGTTATATCTTGTTATAGTCGTTGTTATATTCTCATAGCCTGTGTCAAAGCAGAAGATTACAGGGAAAACACATCGAATTGTATTGACCAAAGACAGTGGACGAAGGACTGTGTTTTGAATGCC
Organism: Melanogrammus aeglefinus; assembly: GCA_900291075.1. Taxonomy (NCBI): domain Eukaryota; kingdom Metazoa; phylum Chordata; class Actinopteri; order Gadiformes; family Gadidae; genus Melanogrammus; species Melanogrammus aeglefinus. Next base: position 70,808 of record OLKM01001268.1, on the reverse strand, counting down.
ATTCTGATCCTGATCAAATCCTCTCTCTCTCTCTCGCTCTCTCTCTCTCTCTCTCTCTCTCTCTCTCTCTCTCTCTCTCTCTCTCTCTCTCTCTCTCTCTCTCTCTCTCTCTCTCTCTCTCTCCCTCTCCCTCTCCCTTTCTCTCTCTCTCTCTCTCTCTCTCTCTCTCTCTCTCTCTCTCTCTTCTCTCTCTCTCTCTCTCTCTCTCTCTCTCTCTCTCTCTCTCTCTCTCTCTCTCTCTCTCTCTCTCTCTCTCTCTCTCTCTCTCTCTCTCTCTCTCTCTCTGTCCCTCCCCCCTCCAATCGTCAATCTATGAATCGGTCTAAGAAGTTTCATAGAATTTGTATAATTTCCTGTCACTCAAACATTTATGTGCCATTGCACTAAAAAGGAAGGAGTGGGAGAGAATTCAGAGAGAGAGATGGAGAAAATGAGATAAGATGGAAGGGTTCATCTGTATACTCTGGGGTTGGCATAGCAACTGCCTTCCCAGTCATTATTCTTCTATCTATTATATTATTCACTTGTTCACATCTTTTCCACAGTCTACATCTGTGCTATGTGTTGGGTGTGGGACGCATAGTTCCTCCCTGTGTAGACAGCCTCATCATGCTATATTTATATTTGTATTGTTTTTTTCTCTCCTGTGTAGAGGGATTTAGTGTTGTATTGCTTTTTATTTAATCTCATGCGTTTAAACGTGGCAGAGACAATTTCGGCAAAAAGTGTCCTTCCACTTTTGTGCACCTTTTGTGCAGTCTAACTCTGCTCTCTCTCTCTCTCTCTCTCTCTCTCTCTCTCTCTCTCTCTCTCTCTCTCTCTCTTCTCTCTCTCTCTTCTCTCTCTCTCTCTCTCTCTCTCTCTTCTCTCTCTCTCTCTCTCTCTCTCTCTCTCCCTCTCTTCCCCTCTCTCCTCTCTCTCTCTCTCTCTCTCTCTCTCTCTCTCCCTCCTCTCTCTCTCTCTCTCTCTCTCTCTCTCTCTCTCTCTCTCTCTCTCTCTCTCTCTCTCTCTCTCTCTCTCTCTCTCTCTCCCTCACACACACGTATACACAGACACACGCTACTTTTGCTCTAAATTGTTCTCAATATAATCAATTATGTTAAGTGGAACCCAGTTCCTCTGTGAAATCTCTGACAAATAAAGCATTATTGACTAAACTCTCACCTAATTGCATATAGGCCTTTCCGCAGATACAGTGCACTGAAACAACATGACGTGCACAGCATTAAATTTGAATGAAGTCTACCAGTCTAATTTAGGTGGGGCTATTGAAAGTGATTGATACTGATGATATTGCATTAGGTTATTTAATAATTTGAGGGGAGACCAGGGTTGGGATTTGAAAGTATGCTGCTTGGGAAATTATTAGGCTATGGGGCCTACTCAATGGTAAACATAACCACATCTCCACTGTTGCCAGGCTGCATCTTTACGCTATACGACTACTGAGGATTGCAATGGACGGATGGAGGCGCATGACAGCAGACTTGATATCCCTCATGGCTCACTGGGCTCATCGGGTTTAGGGTCTAATCTGTGTGGCCTTTTCTTATACCCCATATAATGTTCATTTAAATAAAAGTAACTAAATAAAAGCCAAACGTGTTTCCCCAAAGCGACAATGCTGTGGTTGTTTTTGTTGTAATACTCTATTTACAATGACAGCCTCACCGTTATATATCCATAGGGTTTAGTATGGGCTGCGTGGTGTAACATGTGCCGCCATCGATCACACCAGACCTATAACACAGCAGGGCAGCCACGAATGCATCTTCACTGTACTTATGGCACATTGTTACATTGTGAATGCATTCAGCGGTAGCCAATCACCGAACAGGGTGCCGGAGTGAAATAAAAACAATTCAATGCTTACCAGGTGTACAGGATTCATCTCTCCATCGCTACCACCTGTTTAGTCGCTCATCATCGTGTCTGTCTGCTCCGTCCAATGAGAAGCCCCGGGAGGCTGGAGGCGGAGAGAGGAGAGAAGTTGCAGGAGAGTGAGGAGCGGCTCCAGGAGACAGAGATTGATCCTACATTTAGTGGACTGGATGAGTCGGAGGAGTTGAGATCTTTTTATCGCGCGTTGATATTCTAACGACAATATCTCACTTGACTTGATCAGGTTTGTCTTTTTTTTTTTTGTCACCGTTTGTGGTTTGCGGTCTCGGTGAATATTTTATTATGGATTCACAGGTTGGTTCACGGTTTTGACAGTAGATTTATCGACAAACATGTTGGAAGGTTTTTCTTGTTTATTATTTTTTTCTTTGGTCCTTCGCACGATCGAAATGGGTGCCGTCCATAAACCGCTGACTCCGACGTGTATATAGGTACGTTTTTATATTCATACAAATCTTACAAACAGAAGACGACAAAAACCGTGGAAGCAGCGAAACGTCTAAAGAGAAAATATTTTTTGCAACGGTGGGAACTGACGGCTGTACTAGCTCTATGATGACAGCAAGCGAGGCTACAGCTGGAATGGCCGTGACAACATGAAAAAGAAAAAGTGTCCAAGTCTATTTTCATCCAGCCAGTGATCCAAGCCCAAGGAATAGGGAGCGGAGGTAAGGGGAGAGGAGACACTGATTGGAGGGGGGTTAGGAGGAGGAGGAGGAGGGGGTGGGCTGGGGGTTGATTCGGGGTTCAGGGCCCATCAAGGTATCCTCCAGAAAGTAGGTTATTTGTTTCTAAGATCATTAAATACCGGTATGCTATCATTATGATAAATCCACACATGAGCCATGAGCCATGGACAATAACGGTTCACCCATTGGTGTTTATATGTAGCAGGGCAATTGTTGTCGGCTGTGTTGTTTCAGTGCTAAAATAATGTTTAACTACTTACATCACAGACATGATATCATTATGATGGGGGGCATGACTTATGGGAGCATAAATAGGGTTGGGAGGGGGGGAGCTTATAGTGGACTCTAACTTTGCCCTTTCTACCCCTTTGACACCAACATGTTTACCCTGATGTGTGTGTGTGGCGGTCCACACTGGGCCTGTCAATATGACCGGAGGCCATGGTCTGTGTGCGTCCTCGTCCCCTCCATGTAGGGCGTGTTGAATGCACCTGCTCCTATTATGTCCTGCTGTGCGTGGCTGTTCCCAGCTCCTGTGTTCTCTGTGTTTGCATGGGGCTGCAGCCGACAGGTGCGAGCGGCCTGCCATACCTGTGCCGCCATGGAGCCGCCGCTGAGCCTGGCACTGCTGGGGGGCAGCGAGGACGAGGACCCCCGCTTCCCCCTGCCCCTGGGCAGCAGATCCCACCCCTCCATGACGGGCGCCTTCCCCGGGGCCAACCACTCAAACCACATGGGCGGGACCAGCCTGGACCGCCTCAACGGCAGCACGCCGTCCCCCTCGGCCTCCGGCGCCGCCCCCGGCCTGCCTGGCGCCTCGCTGCCCAAGCTGCCCCTCTCCTCCTCCGGGGTCCAGCCTCTCCCGCCGCCCCCCATCCCCAACGCCCTGCACCCCACCAGCACCCCGCTGTCCTCCTGCCTGGGGTCCCAGCACAGCCTCAGCGGGGAGAACTCCCCGGTGTACAACGCCCTCTTCTACTCCTCCCACTCGCCCTCCATGGAGCGGGAGAGGGACCGGGACCGGGAGCGGGACCGGGGCTGTAAACACCGGCAGGCCAGCCCTCTGGTGCACCGCAGGGACAGCAACCCCTTCACCGAGATCGCCATGAGCTCCTGTAAGTATACGGGCGGGGTCATGAAGCCACTTAGCCGGCTGAGCGCCTCCCGCCGGAACCTGATCGAGTCTGACAGCAGCAGCGAGACCAAGGAGGGCGGGGTCTCCTCTGTGGCCGGGGGGGCGGCAGCCGGCGCCGGATGCGTTGGCGTTGGGCGGGAGCGGGACGCCCCGACGGCCTCCCTCCTGTCCCAGTCCTCCACCAACCTGCCCCCCATCCAGAGCCCACCCGAGATCGTCATCTCGTCTAAGGAGGACTCTCCGTACGCAAGGCGCTACGACATCAGCGACTCCACGTCCAACCAGATGTCCATCTACCACCAGAACCACGCTCTGGTGGAGAGCCGGCGGACGCTGGGCGGCTCGGGGGCCGTAAGCTCCATGAGTGGGGTCAGCAGGCAGGGAGGCGTTGGGGGTGTGGGCACTGGGCCCCGGGGCAGCATGTCCAAAGCCTCCAAGCGGAAGAACCAAAACATTGGCTACAAACTGGGCCATCGGAGGGCGCTGTTCGAGAAGAGGAAACGGCTGAGCGACTACGCGCTCATCTTTGGAATGTTTGGCATCGTCGTCATGGTGATCGAGACCGAGCTGTCCTGGGGGGTGTACAACAAGGTGAGGAGACGGACCCCCCCATGTATGTGTTCCCACCGCGACTCCACACGTTAGCGTTGGCGGTATACACACGGCCAGCCGTCGGCAGAGGGCTGCAGCCATTAGCTTGGTCCGGTTATGAGATGTGTCTACCAACACAGGGGGGGAGATTCACTCATAAAGACGGCAGATTCTAACAGACGTCGGTGTGAGACAGGCAGCCACACAGCGGCCGGGGGTCTCATGATTTGGAGGTGCTTTGTGAGGCTTTGGCAGGCCCTGGCTGCAGGTGATGTAATGGCGGAAACATGGGGGGCACATTATTGGTGAGGGGCCAGGATCTCATTTGTCTGTGTAATGGGGAGTGTAATAGGATGTTTAGGCTTCTGGGTTTAATGTGTGTTTATTTGTGTGTGTGTGTGTGTGTGTGTGTGTGTGTGTGTGTGTGTGTGTGTGTGTGTGTGTGTGTGTGTGTGTGTGTGTGTGTGTGTGTGTGTTGTGTGTGTGTGTGTGTGTGTGTGTGTGTGTGTGTGTGTGTGTGTGTGTGTGTGTGTGTCTGTGTGTGTGTGTGTCTGTGTCTGTGTGTGTGTGTGTGTGTGTGTGTGTGTGTGTGTGTGTGTGTGTGTGCGTGTGTGTGTGTGTGTGTGTGTGTGTGTGTGTGTGTGTGTGTGTCTGTGTGTCTGTGTGTGTGTGAGAGAGAGAGACTCACTGACTCTTCCAGCAGCCCTAGCCTTCGTTGGGCGGTAAGGTGGAAACATTACATTCACTCATCGCATCTGTCATGCCCGCATCGCTGATCACTGTGGGGAATGACAGCTTAGACACTCCTGTGTACAGGTAGCCTATTAGCAGACTGTCTGTCTGCTTACGGGTCTCTGGAAACCGCAGAGCATATCCCTGATATTGGAAGACAAATCATTCCTTTCCTGTGCCTTCTGCTGTGATGCATGTCTGTCTCCTCCTCTTCCCAACACCGCTATCTCCTTTAACCCTCTGCCCACCGTTGTGTTCGCAGTCAGGGGTTTTACTTTAGGACACAGATTCACTTAAATACGTCCTCCATCTTCCTCCCTCCTCTAGACTCCAGTCCTTCTCAGTTTATTCATCTCGTTTCTGTTCAGTTCACACGTCACTGACCCTCTTCCCCTAAGGAGACGCTCATCACTTTTTATGTTCTCTGTCTCTTTCGGTCCCTTTGGTCCCTTTGGTCCCTTTGGTCCCTCCCTCCCTCCCTCCCTCCTCCCTCCCTCCCTCCCTCCCTCCCTCCCTCCCACCGCCTCTCCCCTCTCTCCCCATCGGCGTCCCTCCCTCCCACCGCCTCTCCCCTCTCTCCCCATCAGCGTCCCTCCCAGCTCCTCCAGTGGGCGTTAGGACCGAAGAAGCAGAGAGGAATGAAAGGCGGCCAAAAAAATCTGTAAAGAGAGAGAAATCAAGCGGAGAGGTGATAATGAAAAGCCTGATTTAGGTTCCTGACCTAGGACTGATGTGCTCATCCTTCCCCTATTAATCAGACTACATGTTCTGTTGATTACATGCGTTGTGCATGGGGCTACAGGGCCACGATCAGTGCATGTACTATTGATTTACTAGCCTCCCACAGGGTAGCGCTTCAGGGAGAAAACGTTACGGTTGATGTTGGAGTGTGTGCTTCAAGTCAGGGATGGAAAATAGTTCTGTTTACACGTTTGACTTGGAGGACAGGATGGAAGATCTTGTAAACAAACCGTATTCTTAATATTCTTAATATCCTTCTATCTATTGTACAGCCTATTGAAACAGGCTGATCCCTTCCATTGCACTTCTCAGTTGTTTAAAGTACACTTAAGTGTAATTTAGGCACCGTCCATTATGTACCGTGGTTGTTTGTTTTTTGAGAAGAGATTGAAAGTGCTTCTCACCATATGCAGCTTGGGCTTAAGGTAGGCAGCAGTCCTAATGGAGTCTGCTGCAGAAGAGCACAGTGCAAGATAACCAAAGTGGTCGTCGTGGCTACACATCTAAAAAGCCCGGTCCCATCCTCCACACGGGGCTCTTTCCCTTTATTCCCTGGGCGTATTATGGGAGAGACAATTTCTGTTGAATGGGACCATTGTTGGAATTCCCAGCGTGGCGTGAGGGAGATGGCAGGCGGGCTCGGCGGTCAGGGAGATGAATGGCGTGGAGGTAGACGATGAGACGGAGGAGTGGAGGGGGTTTGATGAGCGCGAGGAGGACCCTGCGGGGCGGTGAACCTAAGATGAACCAGAGGGGACCTCTTAAAGGATGCTCCTTCTATTTTTTTATTGACTATAACCTTATCACGGGTTCAGCAGTCCTGCTGTATTGTTGCACAACCTTTGGGAAGAGGCTGAAAACCGGAAGCTGCAAGCGGTGGAGTCACGCCTTGTTTGACTGTATTTTTTCGGGGATATTTTATCTTAAGTCGTGCACGCGGATGGTGCTTTCAGATGGGGGTTTAACATGTTTATTTCTACAGTTGCCAGTCAACACTGTGTTCATTTGATGCCTTTGCAAACCCTTTTATACAGCTTTTTACAGCTTTTTTCAAAAACTGCTGGGCAAGTTTATGTGAGACAAGTACTCGTTTACAGGTCCAACCTCCCGCAACATGATTGGTCAAAACCAATTTGAAGCGGAAGAACGTGAAGGCCAGTTCCTCCAGATATGAGTTTGTCTGCTCAGACTTTAGAGATCAATCTGAAGTCTGAACTGTGAGACTAATTATCTTCTAGCTCTTGGAACACAACACACACACACACACACAGAGATTCATAAACACACGGTCATCGTCCGTCCCCCCCCCCCCGCACAAGTACAATGCTGATAAAGTGCACACAAACACTGGCTCATCCCAAGTGCTATGTCGTACGTCACGTTCTGACGGTGGGACTTTAGCGGCAGTGTGCTAAACCTAATATGGAAGCTAAACTGGCTTTTTACCATCTTTATATTGGAGCTGGAATCTCTTCATATTCCTCTTTTGCATCTTGTGTAAAGCCTCTGACAGCCTCTGATCAGCTTGCTTCCCAGACTGCCAGCCACTGCCAAGGACCAGCTAATGAGTTTGTATTGTGTGTTGAGTTTTACAATTTACTCTATTACGATTCCATTAGTTGTTTATTGCAATGAAATTGGAAAGAGAGGAGGCATAACAACATGAAATACGTTGGATTCCTCTGCAGATTTAAAACACTTTGGATTTATTATTACACATAGTAATAGTCACATGGCCCTATTTTAAATCCTTCTGTGTATTTGCGAATATCTAAGACTCCTTGAGATCTGCAAGCTAGCTTCACGGTACTTGGAAAGTAGCCTAATATTGGAAAGAATCTCAGAATTCCTCATTAAAGTATATTTTGAAATACCATTAAAGGTCCCATGGCATGCTACTTTATGGATGCTTATATATACACAGTAGGTGTTAGTGGGCCCTTAATACAGTATTTGAAGACGTTCAAGAAATTCAGCCTTGGTGCAGAATTACAGCTACTAAGAGCCAGTCCCACAATGAGCTTTCCACAAACGTGTATGGTAGTATATCTGTACCATCAGATTTTGAAAATAAAAAGCCATTGAATTCTAAGCATTGAAATAACGTATCTGGAATTTTTGCCTCTGAATTTAACTGGTAAAATTGTCAATAAATCATTTTCAGCTTTATTTTTTTATGTTAAAATTTTCAAAATCATATATTCCACATTAAAAAATTCTACTTACATATTTTCACCATCCCCAAACTCAACATGCCAAATTCAGCTGCAAAATTAAATTCATGAAAAGGAGACCGAAAAGTGTGACCCCAGGGGGCGCCGTTGCAGATTTTCTGCAAAATGCACAAATTTGCAGCGCAGACAGGCATGAGGTTGTTCACGTGCGGAAACATCCACAAGCTTAAAACTTAACGTTTGTATCATTATCGATCACTCGGATTGGGGTATTCGTTTTGTGACACCGGGCGCACGTTAAGTGGCTGGAGCAAAACGGTGGATATGCCTCTGTGGTGGCATAACAAGAGTGCAACGAGTGCGCAGTGCCAACACTATTCCGCACCGAGTGACATGATACAGATATGAGGATGACAAATTAAAAGCAGGTTGCTGTCGGGCGCTTCTTCCCGATGCAAGCCGTGCTTCCACTGGAACTACAAGCTGCTGCCGCTTCAGTTGCCCGATACTGTCGGCTCTCCGCTCTCGTTCCACAGCGGGCAGCGGGCTTCAGATCGCCCCAGCACCACACCAAACGTAGGCAAAGGGACCTCGGATCGCCCAAAATTGGTGCCCTAATAAATTGGGCTCCTTAACCCACTACAATTACCCCTACCCTTACTGCATGTAAATCCAGCCAAGTCACTGCAATCACACACACTTCACATATGACACAGGCATTAGTTCATCGTTTATTTCAGACTGCAGAAAAAGAAAGAAAAAACGGTGTGGCATTATAACAAAAACATAAATAAAAGATAACATCCCCCCCTCACCTTGATATTAAATGTGCTTAATAAATACATTTTATTTTATTTGATTAGCACTTTACAGACGATACAATGGATAGGGCGTTTAGTAAGGTCCATCCCATAAAAAGCTACAGTCAGTGTTTAATGACGTTGATTTACCTTTGCACATTTCCTATTATAGGCTACTGTGTAAAATGCTGTTTAGTATTAACGTTAAATTTAATTAATTACATTTTTGTGTCAAGAAAGAAAGAACCAGCGAGTGACGCTCTTATCCCGCTCTCCTTGCTTGACCGCGATCTAGCATCTATGATGGATGGACGTTGAAAATATTTAAGTTGAATTTTTTAACATTGAATATTTGCTTTTAATTTTTTAACATGGAAAAATAAAGCTGAAAATTATTTATTGACAATTTTAAGAGTTAAATTCAGAGGCAAAAAATCCAGATGCGTCATTTCAATGCATTAATATTCAGTGGTTAGAATTCAATAGCTTTTTATTTTCAAAATCAGATGGCACAGATTTACTTCCATAAAAGTGCCCTTTTTTAGAGGCGGGTCAAGGTGGGGGGTGGGGGTGTGGCCCTGAACAGCTTGCGGCCATGGTACCATGCGCTCGTGTTAACTGTGGATGTATCTCAATGGCGAGGCGCAGCCAGCTTTTGGCCATGTTCTGTAAATATTCTAGAACACTGCGGGTCATCTGGTGGGATTCCTGGAGCTCTATATCTAAATAATATCATATTATGCATAGATATCCATATCATATGATATATATTATCACGGCCAAAAGCTGTGTGAGCCTCCAGTCGAAATTATAAATCTCAAACGACTGCGTCGGGTTCTCCGACGTCTCTGGTTCTTCCACTTCCACATCAATCTGAAGTAGACTGAACCACGACATGGAGGAGAAAGGGATTGTTGCCCGCCATTGTTGGCCATGATTGTCTTCCTTCGGAGCCCCACTGCTCGGAAGAGGGCAGCGGGAAGCGCCGAGATGGGCAGCAGGGCTCCGGCGGGAGACAATCGCGGGCAACAATCCCTTTCTCCTCCATGTTCGCGGTTCATGTACTTCAGGGAGTCAAAGCCAAAGTTCCTTTCCCCCAATTCCTTCTCAACCATGGCTGAGATAACCCCCACTACGAGTCTCGTTGTGGAAATACCAGAGATGTCAGAGAGCCCGACGTGTTATGCGCCGTAACACCAACAGCAGAACGGTTATCCAAATAACAAAGAAGTGTAGAACAGTCGTAGCTCAATGTCTCATTTGCGGGCCAAATTCTCTGGGCGGGCAAAGCAGAGAAGGGGAGGTAACCTGGCCCCTTATAACGACAAATGGGGCCAAATTCGAAGTCGGAGCGTCTGAGCTTTCATTTTTCAAAAGCGGAGCATAACTAGTGCTCATTTTACACCTTTTTTACGCCATTTCTAGCTACTGGGGGACTATAGGCAGGCTAGGGGAACTCATAGGCCTATTAATGTTACAAAATCTCATAAAGTGAAATTTTCATGCCATGTGATCTTTGAAGTGAGTCAGGGTCATACACATCAACAAAGTGTGTTTACACCATCCACGTAACATTGCAAATAATAAAAACTATTCATAGTTACACATGGACTTTATCCTTTGAGTTCGTCATTGATCATGTTACCCAGGGACTTGCCCTAACCGTAAACAGCTTCATAAGCTTATATTATTGATGCAATGAGATTGTTAAAGAAAGACCTAGATGAAACGCATGTCTTTATCTCAGAATAAACTGCGGCCCTTTGAAGGTGACAGGCCACCTAGCAGGTGGCCTGTCAACTCTCATTTTTACAGCCCCTCAATGTGGCCGTTGAGGTCCCAGATTCTCCCCTCTGTAGCCCGGGGTCGCATGCCTGCGATGGCACATATCTATTCTGAGGGAAGGGCCAGCTGCTGTGAACGTAACCTGCCACTCTGTCCATGGACCTGTTGGAAGATTGGTGTGACATGCAACTAGTGGTCCTGTGTGTGTGTTTGTGTGTGTGTGTGTTTGTGTGTGTGTGTGTGTGTGTGTGTGTGTGTG
>OLKM01001268.1:47500-55000 GCA_900291075.1 Melanogrammus aeglefinus | reverse complement strand
AACCTGATTTGCACAGTGGAAACAGATCGTAAAACACACACAAAATAAAAGACAACACACTCCATTTTCATGCAAAGCTAAAAGACTTCCACTATATATTTATGAAGCTTAAGTTCATTGTAGCCCTTATCAAAGGGAAGTTGTTTCATATAAAAGAGAAGGAATGGCTAAATGCTCCAAACCTTTACTCCCATACAGAGAGACTGTGTGATGTGGATCACTAATAAAAAGGGGAGAGCTTGAACCAGCCTTCTTGGCTTTGATGGAGATGCTGACGCTGCAAGTTGGCCTGATCCCTTCTGGTCGTTTTTTCTGGTCCTGTAACCCAGCCGATGAAATTAGTTGAAAGTATGTTTTATTGTTATTGTTTTTATTGTCTTGGTTTAAAGCTAGGGTAGGCGATTTTTTTACTGTAATATTTAGCAAAAATGTCATAATAGCCAGTCAGCTATATGTAGGCGAAGTGCTCTGAGAATATCTGCACATCACTTTGCTCTCCGCTGCCTCTGTGTGCCCCCCCCAAAAAATTGCCACCGCTCATGTACACTTTGACCAATCAGAGCGAGGCTCAGATTCTCCGTTCTTATTGGCTGTGGGACTGTCCGTCAACTTGGCACCGACGTTCGTACGGTCCCTGCCGTGAGCGTTCAGCGAGCCTAGCAGCTTTATGCTAACAAATTACAGTTGCACTTAGTTTTGCTAACTTGCTTTGGCTGATACAGCTACCTTTCTACCATTCTACCTATGTCGTGTGTAGTAAGATGTTGATGCTATATTATGTTCTTTATGCAGTTTATCAGCACTAATGTTTAATTACCTCGGAATCGGACATTGTGTTTCGTCTTCCTATCAATGTAACTGAATTCACATGAACGCGCATCACTGACGTGCGGAGGGAGGAGCTACAGCAGGTAGCGCGTGGGAGGGAGGGACCAGAGAGAACGCGACAGAATCTCAATGGCTGTTTTCCCCAAAATCGCATACCCTAGCTTTAAGGTGGTTCATGTTTATTTGTTTTATTGTAGACATGCCAAATCACCCTGGACTGGAGAATGAGTTTAGCGTTTAAGAGTTTATATTATATAACATATATATATATATATATATATATATATATATTATATGATAGATATATATAGAGAGAGAGAGAAGAGAGAGAAGAGAGAGAGAGAGAGAGAGAGAGAGGAGAGAGAGAGAGAGAGAGAGAGAGAGGGGGGGGGGGGAGGAGGGAGGAGGGAGGGAGGGAGGGAGGAGGAGGGGAAGGATCATTACACTTGGAAATAAATACATAGAACACCAAAATTACACGAATATTGTTGGTTCAACTGTCTGAGTCTGAACACGCCTGCCTACACACGTATGATACAAAAATGCACTATACATAAACACACTCATACATAAACACACTCATACATAAATGCACTCATACATAAATGCACTCATACATAAATGCACTCATACATGAATGAAAAGGGCAGCACTCTTACTGAATGGTCAAGAAGAATGATGTGTTATGACCCTCAAGGTTCCAACTGCCCTTCTATCACCCAAAGCCCACAAACACACACACACACACACACACACACACACACACACACACACACACACACACACACACACACACACACACACACACACACACACACACACACACACACACACACACACACACACACACACACACACACACACACAGAAAACAGAACAGATATTACCGATGAAAATAATCTATGATATAAACATGAAATGGGATATCTGCCTTTTTTAAACCAAACTATACACCTAATCTGTTTGCGCTTTAATGAACAGCCCAGGAGAGTGCTTGTTTGTGGGTACATTACGCATACATGGGATAACACCAGGCTGTTCCCAGAGTGTGTTTGTGAAGTGAAGGGTTAAAAGATGTTACTGAAGTGTTATTACTTCTATTGATCTGGAGTTTCCCTGGTGCATTGATTACGAGGCCGATAGACGCTGACAAGCAGAGGGTTTAAAGCTGGACATCAGAGGGAGGCATCAACAGTAGTAGCACTACCATACCCCTAGTAACACTACCTACCGTACTGTGAGGAGAACTTCCGTGCCGTTAGTAGCACTACCGTACCACTTTTGTTGGTCCTGTTTTTGTGTAAATGTTAGTTTTATCAAGGGGGAGGGGGGTTCCTGTCTAAGCCTTGGATATGTCGCTGTGACACACACATATACACACACACACACACACACCCACACACAGTCACGAACAAACAACCCCCCCCACACACACACACGCACACACACACACACACACACACACACACACACACACACACACATGCAAGGAGTGAATATGATAAGCACAGGAGGGACAGATTGCACTTATATTGTGGGTCTCCTTCAAGTTATTCTCAGGCTTTTCCGCAACAAAGCACACAAAAAAAATCCTCATGTTGAACAGGCGGTGGTCAGGGGGGGATGTAGAGTATGAGGGTCCCTTCTCCATCATGATATTCCATACTCCTGTTTATTTCATCCTAAAGCTGGTGTTGCCTGTTGTTTCTCCCTCTCTCTCTATGTAGAGTTCCATGTATTCTCTGGCCCTGAAGTGTCTGATCAGCCTGTCCACGGTCATACTGCTGGGCCTCATCATAGCCTACCATGCCCGGGAAGTGCAGGTACTACATGCACACGCACACATTCATGCACACACACACACACACACACACACACACACACACACACACATCATGCACGCACACACAAACACACACACACACACACACACACACACAACACACACACACACACACACACACCACACACACACACACACACACACACACACACACACACACACACACACACACACACACACACACACACACACAGACATGCACACACATGCACCCACATACAGACACATACACATATACACACACTAAAATATACACACTCACACATACACACACACACACACACACACACACACACACACACACACACACACACACACACACACACACACACACACACACACACACACACACACACACACACACACACACACACACACACACACACACACACATTCAAACACAAACACACACACAAATACAGACAAACAGATTTGCATGCATACAAGAAAAGAGGCACACCTCCAACCACGCTGTGGCTTATGATTATTGTGTTTTTTTGTATTCAAGCAGTATTCTCATTTTACTTTTCCATTGCTTTACAATTTTCCCATATGACTTTATGACTATTCTAATATTTCTTCCATTTGGTGTTCTATTGAAATGGTGATGGACACCAGGGGACTGCTGAGCTTGCGAGCCTCGGGGGCTCCAGCGGTGTTGTGTGAGCTGATAAAGCACAGGGTAGTAGCAGGTGTGGCTCATTTCCCATCCATTAATGAGTGGGCTGCAGGCCACCGTCAGCACGGCCTCTTATTGAGCAGCGCGGCCCTAATGTCACACACACACACACACACACACACACACACACACACACACACACACACACACACACACACACACACACACACACACACACACACACACACACACACACACACACACACACACACACACACACACACACACACACACACAAGCACAAAGCCCCTCAAACCCTTTTCTTGTGAGTGTTGTGAGATAATCAATCAGACGTTCTGTCCAGCTCCATGCCGTGTGTCTTGGTGTTTGTCATTATACTAATATAATGGCTACCGTGGTCGTTTAGCCCCGGCTCCTATCTGAAGACATTTGCAATCGATGCCTATTGACTATTTATGGGCTGCTTGGAGCGGGGGGTCCGGGCATGTGGACGGCCCCTGCAAGCCGCGTCCTGCTTGCGCTCATCAATCCAGACACATATTAGTTTGAATGTGTTTAAGGTTTTTTATTCTACATTATAGCTCAATTGTTGCTGGAAAAAAGCCTATTAAAGTTCAGCTTGTGAAGGGGATTATGATGCCCTTTGGTAGGGCAGGACTCTCTTACCTCCTGCTGTGGATCAATCGGCTGTATGGCATGTTCCTTACTTTATTACTTATAGTCTCTTATAGTCGGGCGCCCTCAGACGAGCTATCGCTGGGCTCTCCGGAGCTGCTGTGTATTGGATGTATAGAGAAGTATAGAGAGTATAGAGTATAGAGATCCTGACGCTATCTGCACTCATATACCACACACACACACACACACGCACGCACGCACGCACGCAACGCACGCACGCACGCACGCACGCACACGCACACACACACACACACACATTACACACTATGATGGTATAGATGTAATTGATAAAAGTTCAAGTTTATCACAAACCTCTCAGACACACACACACATACACACACACACACACACACACACACACACACACACACACACACACACACACACACACACACACACACACACACACACACACACACACACACACACACACACACACACACACACACACACACACACACACACACACACACGTACAGAGTCACTCATCCTCCCACACACTGGCTGCACACGTGACACACAGACTAATGCCAGCAGGGGAGCTAAACAGTACTGTACGGCGAAATGAGATGAGAGGGGAGAGAGCGCGATAAAGAGAGAGAAAGTGACACATAGAGGCAGCGAGTGATAAAGAGAGAGAGCGGGGGGGGGGGGGAGAGCAAGGCTGTGTGTGCGAGGTATAAAATCATCTGTTAATCTTTTGGAGAAATAATTCCATTTGATTAAATGAAGTTATATGAATTTGGGGAGGGCAGGGGGAGGGCGCTGGCTGTGAGGTGTGGGAGGTAACAGCAGTGTTGGGAGTTGTCCCCAAACCATCGTTGTATTAACGTTGAGAGCAGCATTTCACATCATTTCATAAGCATTCTAACTCCATGCTCCAACAAGAACACGGTAGCTACATGGTGTACGTTCGTGTGTGTGTGTCCCGTGTATGTGTGTGTGTGTGTGTGTGTGTGTGTGTGTGTGTGTGTGTGTGTGTGTGTGTGTGTGTGTGTGTGTGTGTGTGTGTGTGTGTGTGTGTGTGTGTGTGTGTGTGTGTGTGTGTGTGTGTGTGTGTGTGTGTGTGTGTGTGTGTGTGTGTGTGTGTGTGTGTGTGTGTGTGTCTGTGTGTGTGCGTGTGTGTGTGTGCTGTGTGTAGTGTGTGTGTGTCTGTGATGTGTGTGTGTGTGTGTGTGTGTGTGTGTGTGTGTGTGTGTGTGTGTGTGTGTGTGTGTGTGTGTGTGTGTGTGTGTGTGTGCTCTTGTGTATTTGTTAAATATTGTTATTCAACACACAAGCCCAGTGCAAAGCTTATTTGCTTACATCTATGAGCACAAAAGTCCATGTCAAGCCACACACAACCTTAGTTTGGAACAGACACGGACAAACCCACACACACTCACACAAACACACACACAGAGACAGACACACACACAGACACACACACACACACACAACACACACACAGACAGACACACACACACACACACACACACACAGACACACACACAGCTCCTTTGACGTGGTTGAAGGTAATAACAAGCGTGGAGGGATTAGGATCTCATGAGGAGATTATGACACGGTGGGATCACGCTGCCCGCTGTCTACAGGATATGAGACCCATGTGCGGCTGACCACGCGTGGCTCAGCAGCAGGGTAGCGCCTGGACCGGCTCCGCTCGCACTTTCGGCCCGCGCTGTCAGTCTGCCTTTAGTTTCTCCGTCTGTCTGTCCTTCCCTTCCTCCATCACCTTCATCGGTTATCTCTTCATTGTGTGTTTCACTTGGGTTGTGTGTTTGTTGGGCGGTCAGGGTTTCAGAGCGAGGTTGTGATGGTCTGAGGTCATGTCCTGCCTTCACCAGGTCGTACATTTCAAGCAGAGCAGTTATTTGTGTTGATGATGGGGAGGAGCGGGCCTTTATCTGTTGATTGATTCACATGGAGCCCTTCCAATGGGTCTGGGGTGACTCACACAGTCTTCTAAACACTGTGGACTCCACCTGCAGCCGGGGGGAGATAACCAATTAGTGGCTGTGCATTTGATCATGTGATTAGCTTCCCATAGGTCAGGTCTTTTTGCGTCTGTTGCTAATGAGGGCGTTTGACGCCTTTGCTCTGTCTAATAAATATGATCACAAGAGGTGAGTGGTAATTCATTGTTGCACTATTGTGCTAACCTAGGCTATCATATCGATAAAAGAAGGATGCTACTTTTATTATCCTAGACAGGAAATGTGGATGTGAAAGGTTTCCTAGTCAGCGTTGTAGTGTATGGCAATTTTTAATCCCATACAGGGAATCCCACTTAAGTGTACTATTCAGTGTATTCATTGATAAGATAATAGATTGAGGGGCTTTTCTCAGCTTAATAAAGACAGTAAGAAAGACATGGTAGACCTCCATTTGCCTTATATACATCCTGAATTAGTCATTTCTCTCCACTTAGCACTGCTCGTGTTAGCGCTGTTTAGGGCAAGGTGGTAAACAAACTTAACTTTACTTCAGTGCACTTTGTAACACACATGCATCAGGTGCCCTTCGTAGGAATAACATGTTATTACTTCTCCTCCAGACACCGTGTAGGCCGTGAGAGGGATTGCATCGTTTGCCTTCAATGAGCTGTGATTGGTGTTGGTTAAAGGAAAGTCTGCAGAAATGTCAGACTGCTATTTAGCTCGTGTTTGTGGGACCGGGGAGTGAATGGGCCACTTCACCTTGAGAATCCGTTCTCACGGTTCCCAGGGAAGAGGATAATGAGGATAATGAGAGCCAGGTAAACAGTGATCAACAAATGTTAATATCAGCTTACAGTATTGTTTTGGTCCATCAGAGTTATATTAAAGATAATGATTATATTTGTTATTTAGTTATTAACCATTCCAATACATTTCTCTGAACACCTATTTATTTATGTATTTAGGTATTAATATCTTTCCTGTGCCCGCAATTATTTTTGCCTCGTTCGTATGAATTGGGACAACACTATACTGTCTCATTTGTGGTCACTATAATGCAAATAGACAACATCAACATGACATCCACAACTTAATTATCGGGTTCTCTAGGCCTTGGAAGTCATGGATGGTAAATGGATAGTTGTGGACCTACTCCTCCACGCTATCTTGTTCAACAGCTCCATACATTTGACTCCTAATGAGATGCAGGATGTGAGATACGATGCTAATGTCTTTTGTGTGTAGAGTTCATTAAGTTCAATATAGATGCCTGAATGCATTACAGTTAATGCATTAATTAATAGACACATGCCGAAGAAACATTTTATATATGAAATCATGGAATTAGTTCAACTGAGCTGATTGTAGGGGAAAGGGCCTCTTGAAACTCTTGTAACACGTTTGTTCTATTTATTCTCTCATATCGTAACGGTTGTTTCTTGATTCTGTTTTGAATTGAAATCTGTTTAGAATGGTTCACATATTCATGAAGCTATCTCTCACTTTGATCATTATTATCCTTGATCTAAAATGTGTCAGTTCTTTTGTTTTGTCTGAGTATATTTATTTAGACT
>OLKM01001268.1:25000-37500 GCA_900291075.1 Melanogrammus aeglefinus | reverse complement strand
TGTGTGTGCGTGTGTGTTGTCTGTGAGTGAGATCTCCTCAGTGTGGCTCTCTGGACTGTGACAACGTCAGGGAGAAGGTGACTCTGCCTATGAAGTGCAACAATTACATGGCGTCCCGTCGGTCAGAGTTTCTCCAGACCGCTCTCTCCCGCCGCCCTCAGAGTGGAGTCAGACACTAATGGTCTGCCTGCTCCATCCACAAATGGGCCGTAGATCGGAAGTTTACGTCTGGATTACAGAGTCTGGTTAGGGGCTGGCGCGGGCTCGGCCTGCACACGAAACAATTAATACTTTAAGACTTAAAGACTCTCCCAGGGCCACAATATCAAGCACCATTTGGAATTAGCTGATTAAGATGTTGTCCTTAAAAATGTATGAAAGGGGATCTGGAATGTAGCATTGTGTCTGTTTATGTGTTTATACTCGTATGTGTGTGTGTTTATGCTTGTGTGTCTGTTTGTATGTTTATGCTTGTGTGTGTGTGTGTGTGTGTGTGTGTGTGTGTGTGTGTGTGTGTGTGTGTGTGTGTGTGTGTGTGTGTGTGTGTGTGTGTGTGTGTGTGTGTGTGTGTGTGTGTGTGCGTGCGTGTGTGTGTGTGTGTGTGTGTGTGTGTGTGTGTGTGTGTGTGTGTGTGTGTGTGTGTGTGTGTGTGTGTGTGTGAACACTGGCCCCAGTGGTAATCACTTTCCACCTGTGTTGTCGCTGAAGGTGCACTTTAACACGCGGTTCGTGATGAAGACTCTGATGACCATCTGTCCTGGCACGGTGCTGCTGGTCTTCAGCATCTCTCTGTGGATCATCGCTGCCTGGACCGTGCGCGTGTGTGAGAGGTCAGGACACTGGTGCTACTGGGGCTGCCGGGTCAGGGGGATTCAGTAAAGATGCCGGGAGGGGAGGGGTGTAATACTCGTGAAGGGGATGGTTTGATACAACTGATTGAGTTGGAGAATGACAGACAGAGCGAGAGACACAGACAGAGGGACAGAGAGACAGAGAGACAGAGAGACATATGGCGCATTTCCACTAGCACGGCTCGGCTCGAAAGCCACTAGCACGGCTGTGGCTTTTGGTCGCACAGAAGGCAAGAGAAGAGAGCCAGAGAAGACTCCGGGCCGCGAGACAAAACACTATTGAAAAGTCGCGCGGTTATGACGCTTCCAGCGACGACACTCATCGGCCAATCAGTGGAAGGCAGTCGGCTGACGTCACGTTTTAGTAACGCTTCGGCTCGCTTGGAACCAGGGCTGAGGTGAGTGATACCAAAAGTGTACCCGGTTGCAGGTACTGCGTGCTAGTGGAAACACGCAAATAGCGCGCCGAGCCGAGCCGTACCGAGCCGAGCCGTGCTAGTGGAAATGCGCCAATAGAGAGACAGAGACATAGCGACAGAGAGACAGAGAGACAGAGAGACAGAGAGAGACAGAGACATAGGGACAGAGAGACATAGGGACGTGGAGACAGATAGAGAGAGTCCATAGGCAGTTGGGTGGAGGTTGATTCTAGGTTGTTTAACCATACTTATGAAATAATATTTTGTTATAATTAGTGATAAAATAGCTTGGGGGCTTGCTTAGAAATGCTAATTGGGCCAAACCTAACAAAGACAAATGTATTTCATTAAAGTTATTAAACAGGAGGTAGAATCTTGCTAAACGAGCTTCATTAGCTGCTCTCGTATATATGCATGACAACCTTAGGAGTGTTCCAGGAGAACCTGGACCCATGCTGAACAAGCTCCACGAAGGAACGGCTGGCCTGGGAGGAGCTTGATTGTGACCATGGCGTTGTTACTGTGTCGTAGGTACCACGACGCCCAAGACATCACCAGTAACTTCCTGGGTGCCATGTGGCTCATCTCCATCACGTTCCTGTCCATCGGCTACGGAGACATGGTCCCCAACACCTACTGCGGCAAGGGGGTGTGTCTGCTCACTGGCATCATGGTCAGTACCCCCCTCTGGCTCCTCTATTTGCTCGCTTGGTTTGGTGACGACATTGATTCTATTCCCTTTATTCCACTTGGTTTCTATTCTCCTTGCTTCTTTTCAAAGTATTCCCATTTTTATTGTTTTAATGTTTTTTTATTGTCTTATTCCAATTGTACCTATTCTATTCTACGCCGGTCTATTGTATTCGGCCCTATTCTATCATATTGTAGTCTAGTCTACTCTGTTCTATTATATTCTAATTCATTCTGTTGTATTGTATGGTATTGTATTCTGTTCTGTTCATTTTCCTTATACATCTTATTATATTCTTATTGTTTGTATTCTATTGTACCCTTCTCTACTACAGTCCATTATATTATTTTGTGTTCCTATTGTTCCTGCTGTGTTCTGCACTATCCTGCAGGACTATATCAGCTCATTAGATCATGGTAGGATTGAAGGAACGTGTTCTATTCCATCCCAATCTATTCTATTCATGGGCAACAATGTGTGTTCAATGCATTAGTATTACAGGAAATCAGCAAAACGAGGATTTAATTAGAAACGTCTTTATCTGTTGTATAGTGAGAGTAAATGCTGAATATTCTCGCTCTCTATCGCATGTTCACCTGTCAATCAGCCTCTCCTCCAGGCCCCTGTGTGCTTCTCTGTTTGCTTTTAAGTCATTTATGCTGCGTTTTTCCTTCAAACGCTTGTCTCTTATTTCTGGAACTCTTCCTCTTCTATGCCTGTCGTTTGGTTTCTCTCTCTCCATCTCGCTCCATTACGTCTCCCATGCCTCTGACTCGGAGTCTTTCCTTTTATCCGTGCGGTGGTTTTGCGGTCTGTTTGCTGGTACTAATCAATCCACAGGTGGTCGATACTCTGCCCTCCATACGTTCCAACTAATATCTCTCTGTCGCTCTCATCCCCCCCGTTCTGTCTACCTGTCTCTCTTCTGGAGTCCCTCCGTCTGTCCGTACATCTGCTACCCTGCTAGCATACAGACTTCCCCATCTTCAATATTGTCGTGTTTATTTATTTTGTCTTTATTCCTCCCCTATTTCACTCTTTTTCTCTCCATCCTTCTCAATATCATTCTGTATATCTCACTCTATCTCTCTTCTATATCACATTCTGAATTTCTATATCAATCCTTCATCTGTCTCTATATCCCTCACTTTATCTTCATATATCACTCATGGCTTTCTCGATATCATAACTATATCACTCTCTATCCCTCTCACTATATCGCTCCCCATATCACTCTATATATCGCTCTACATCATTCTCTATATGTCTAAATATATCACTCTTTGCATCACTCCTTATATCACTCTATATCACTATATCTATATCATATCCTTCTAACTTTCCGTCCTTCGGAGGAGACGTAAAACCGAGGTCCTGACTCACTGAGGTCATTAAAGATCCCAGGGCACGTATCGCAAAGAGTAGGGGTCCCCCCGGTGTCCTGGCCCAACCAGGCTCATTCATTTAGGCCCCCTAAACATCCTCCTGTACAATAGGCTCTATACACAACTCCACTACTTCCTGGACTTAGTGCTGCTCCTTCATTTCCTGTCTTACATTATTGGATAAACTGATTAATCCAGGTGTGTCTGACCATTGGGACTACTCAGACACACCTGGATTAATCAGTTTGTCCAGTAATGTAAGACAGGAAATGAAGGAGCTGCACTAAATCCAGGAAGTAGTGGAGTTGTGCATAGAGCCCATTGGCTGGCTCATTAATTCCCTCACTCTCCACCTCAAGCTGGTGTGTGGTGAGCGTTCTGGCGCAGATTGGCTGCCGTGCATCACCCCAGAGGGTGCTACACACTGGTGGTGGTTAGTGAGGTCCCCCCTTCACTGTAAAGCATCTTTGAGTGTCTAGAAAAGTGCTATTTAAATTCAAATTCAAAACTCCCTCTAGATCCATCTCTATATCTCTCTCTATATCACTCTGTATATTACACCCTTGATATAACTCTCTGTATCTTGCTATATCACTCGCTATATCACACTTTATCACTCTCTATATAACTATCCATCTCCTTATATCACTCTCTGCATCATTTGCTAGATATAAAACTATCTACACACAGACACCACGCACACACACACACACACACACACACACACACACACACACACACACACACACACACACACACACACACACACACACACACACACACACACACACACACACACACACACACACACACACACACACACACACGCACACACACACAGCAGGGCTTGATGAGAGTGGTCTCAGTGATTGGTAGCCCACTGTTACAGACCGCATCCTACACACATCAGAAACCAAGCTCCACATACAGTTAGAATGACTCCTTCAGTAGGGCTCCCACTCACACTCCTGAGTTTATCTCTCTCTCTCTCTCTCTCTCTCTCTCTCTCTCTCTCTCTCTCTCTCTCTCTCTCTCTCTCTCTCTCTCTCTCTCTCTCTCTCTCTCTCTCTCTCTCTCTCTTCTCTCTCTCTCACTCTCTCTCTCTCTCTCTCTCTCTCATCTATGCTTTGACTCAGTACCGTCTCTCTCTCTATTCTCTTACTCCTCTATCTCTCTTTCACTCTCTCTTTCTGCACTCATCAGTATCTCTATCTCTCTCTCTCTCTCTCGTCTCTCTTCTCTCTCTCTCTCTCTCTCTCTCTCTCTCTCTCTCTCTCTCTCTCTCTCTCTCTCTCTCTCTCTCTCTCTCTCTCTCTCTCTCTCTCTCTCTCTCTCTCTCTCTCTCTCACTATTTCTCTCTCTCTTTCTCTCCTCCTCTATCTCCTACTCTCTCGCTCTCTCTCATTCTCTCTGTCTCTCTCACTCTCTCATTCTCTCTGTCTCTCTCTCTCTCTCTCTCTTTCTCTCTCTCTCTCTCTCTCTCTCTCTCTCTCTCTCTCTCTCTCTCTCTCTCTCTCTCTCTCTCTCTCTCTCTCTCTCTCTCTCTCTCTCTCTCTCTCTCTCTCTCTCTCTCTCTCTCTCTCTCTCTCTCTCTTCTCTCTCTCTCTCTCTCTCTCTCTCTCTCTCTCTCTCTCTCTCTCTCTCTCTCTCTCTCTCTCTCTCTCTCTCTCTCTCTCTCTCTCTCTCTTTCTGCCTCACGATGTATCTCTCTCTTTCTCCCCTCTATCTCTCCCTCTCTCGTCCTCTCTGACAAACACACAGGCTACTCTGTTAGCCCTTGCTTGTGACAGCAGGCTGTGCAGCCAGGGAGACACCAGGGGAGAGAGGGGAGAGAGGGGAGAGCTGCAGGTGCAGAAAAGTGGACTTTCTACAGGTGATGAGCGAAGGAGGGGGAATACAGGAAGGGAGAGACGTAGAGAGAGAGGGGGGGAGAGAAAAAGGAAGTGGGGAGGGCCACGAGAGAGAGAGACCAGAGAAAGAAAAGGTAAACGTTCAAGAACATGGAAAAATTGGTTCCGTTTTTTCTTTTTTTGCCTTCAGAATAGCTGTAAAGACTTTCTATAGGTGGATCTGGCCCTTGTTACCATGACAATGTCGGGGGCAAACATGGTTGGAATATACCACAGACCCGAGGCTATGTGGGGGAGGGCCATTTGGCGTAACGTGTGATGTGTGTGATTTGTGTGTGTGATGTGTGTGATTTGTGTGTGTGATGTGTGTGTGTGTGTGTGAGTGGTGCGCATGTGTGGGTGTGAATGTGTTTGACAGGAATAAAAAAAAAAATCAACGAGTGAGGGTAAACAAGCAGATGAGAACTGCTCACGCTCGTGTGTGTGTGTGTGTGAGAGCCGGCTCCAGGAGGCTTCCACGCAGGGCTGTCCCTGTCAGCACAGGCAGAGCAGAGGACACCATGCCTGTTGGCTTCCCCTGTCCCTACGCTCGTCGTCCATTCTCAACGCACACACGCACAGAAACGTGAATCTGAAATTCAGTTATGCCTCGTTTTACCACCGAGCGGAGCGTCGTCTCTGGTCACGGCGGCTCGGAGCGGGACACCTTGGTTACGCTAAATCTGGCTCGCGTTAGCATCGCCGACACTACCCTTATGGTGGTGGATGGCGATAGCCGCAACGGCAACGTACGCATCGTGACATCATAGCAGCGCACAGCGACGCCTGCTTATAAATTCAACCAAAAAGAAGAACGCAAACACAATGAACAAGAGCAACAACGGGGGACGTCCAGCAGTTCCTTAACTTTTCTTCTGGGGACCATTTTCTTCAATAAACAAAGCTTTCGCCGTGGTCCCGAAATACCTTGCTGGTACTGTGTTTGTTTTGTTTTTATTTCCCTTTTGCATGAAAGTGACGATTTTGTCGAACAATCAACGGACGGCGTGTTTAGCTCTTACTTTTCGGCAGCCTTTCAGACCGCTTGGAACCGCAACTGAGGAGTGCCAAAGACAGGAGCGGCTCGGCGCGGCGCGGCGCGGCTCAGCACGCTTATGTTAGGACCCTAGCCGACTTTTGGCAGTGGAACATGGCCATATAGTCTCCGGTGTGTCCTGCGCCCCTAAGTGCAGCCTGTTGTAGAGGTTTGGGTGGTAAGCAGAATTGTGTGGCCTACTGTGCATCAGTGCACTAGAAGCACAGACGGGTGATTCCCTCTCTCTCTCTCTCTTCATGTATCTCTCTCTCTCTCTCTCTCTCTCTCTCTCTCTCTCTCTCTCTCTCTCTCTCTCTCTCCTCTCTCTCTCTCTCTTCTCTCTCTCTCTCTCTCTCTCTCTCTCTCTCTCTCTCTCTCTCTCTCTCTCTCTCTCTCTCTCTCTCTCTCTCTCTCTCTCTCTCTCTCTTGTCTCTCTCTCTCTCTTGTTGTTTCTCTCTCTCTCCTCATGTCTCGCTCTCTAATGAGTGCTGTGTTGAGGTGGGACACGGGGGAAACACCCAGGCTTATGGAACACAGCAGCACTGCCTCTGTCATCAGAGCTGTGTCAATCACACACACACACACACACACACGCACATGCACACACACACACACACCCACACACATATACACACACGCCCACGCACACACAAACACACACGCCCACGCACACATAGACACACACACACAGACATGCACACACACCCACGCACACAAAAACACACACACACACATGCCTACACACATAAATGCACAAACATACACACACACACACACACACACACACACACATGCATACACATACACACACACGCACATACACGTAAAGGCACGCACACACATACACACACACACACACACACACTATATGAAGCCCAATACGAGCATGTAGTCATACTCAAACACGCACACTCACCTATATTAGTCGGAGCCATACGGTGAAGTGCTCTCTCTTTGTGTCCGTTCAGGTTGGCAGCAGGCTTTCTACCTAAAACATGAGCATGTAGGAATCCTCCAGGGGGCTGGCTGCTGCTCTCACCATATTTTATTCATCATTTTTAGAACAAACAGTGTGTAGAAACCCGGGCTCTTACACCTGTTAGTCTGTCGCATCTCTCGCTGAGGCTCTTAGCCGCACCTCAGAGCGTCCTGATGTTTCAACTTGTTGTTTTTTCCACCAAGGTTCAAAACATCGCTACTCTCTGTCTCGCTCTCTCGCTCCCACGTTTCCCTTTTCATGCACTGCCACGCACCAACACACCTGCAGAAGCCTCTTCTCTGTCAAAACAAACACACGCACACACACACACACACCACACACACACCACACACACACACACACACACACACACACACACCACACACACCCACACACACACACACACACACACACACACACACACACACACACACACACACACACAAACGCATACACAGAGGGTTAAGTAGAATGCACATTTTCATTAAACACTTAATTCAATTCTTATCAGCATCCAATGTGTCCTCATTAACACTGCCTTCCTCTTCATCTTCCTCCTCCTCTTCTAACACAAACACACTCACACACACACACACACACACACACACACACACACACACACACACACACACACACACACACACACACACACACACACACACACACACACACACACACACACACACACACACACACACACACACACACACACACACACACACAGAACAAACACCTGCGTGCTCCCATGCCCACGTGGTCGCTGGGAGAGGAGTCTCTTTATCATCATAACCCTGCGTGCCCTCCACGTGGTCGCTGGGAGAGGGAGTCTTATCATAAAGTCAATTAAGTCTCCTCCTGCTCCTCCTCCTCCTCCTCCTCTACTCTTAAGCGAGTATTCCTTGGTGGTGGAGGCAACGTCCCTCCAGCTCTCTCGGAGAGACCCCCACAATATACTCAGGGACACCCACCGAGGCTTCGGGGGTCCCCTCACCCGTTGACGCCCTCCCTCCACCCTCCGTCCCAGGATGACTGACCCCATCTCATTCAAATCAGCAGTCTCTACTTAAAGGAGAATGGATGTCATTTGTGGGTATTTCTGTTTGTGTTTTTCTGTTGCTCCATGTGATGGTGGGGGGGGGGGGGGGGGGTGTGAGGAGGATATCACTCCAGATGGATCGGGATGTGAAAATAGACTTGGCATCGACTCGTCTCTCAACGCTGACGTAGATCTGGAGCCTCAAACTACTGCCTGGCCTTCAATCATCTGGGATAACTCACAGAATATTTTCTTTTCACTAAATCCTCTCTCCCCCCCCTGACTGACTGTACTTTTTTTATGTCTCCCTCATTCTTCCTACGTCTCTCTCTCTCTCTCTCTCTCTCTCTCTCTCTCTCTCTCTCTCTCTCTCTCTCTCTCTCTCTCTCTCTCTCTCTCTCTCTCTCTCTCTCTCTCTCTCTCTCTCTCTCTCTCTCTCTCTCTCTCTCTCTCTCTCTCCCTCTCTCTCACTGTCTCTCTTCTTCCACTCTCTCTCTCTCTCTCTCTCTCTCTCTCTCTCTCTCTCTCTCTCTCTCTCGCTCTCTCTTCTCTCTCTCTCTCTCTCTCTCTCTCTCTCTCTCTCCCTCTCTCTCTCCTCTCTTCTCTCTCTCTCTCTCTCTCTCTCTCTCTCTCTCTCTCTCTCTCTCTCTCTCTCTCTCTCTCTCTCTCTCTCTCTCTCTCTCTCACTCAGGGTGCCGGCTGTACTGCACTGGTGGTTGCCGTGGTAGCCAGGAAGCTAGAGTTGACCAAGGCCGAGAAACACGTGCACAACTTCATGATGGACACGCAGCTCACTAAAAGGGTAGGTATGTGTGTGCGCACGGGTATTGTGCATATGTGTGTGTGCGTATGTGTGTGTGCTTGTGTTTATGTACGATCGTTGTGCGTATGTGTTTGTGTTCCTGAATGTGTGCGCTTGTGTGTGTGTGTGTGTATGTGTGTTTGTGTGTGTGCGAGGGCATCCTAAATGTGTGCATGTGCACTCTTATAAAACACAGGAGGACTGAGGTACCGTCAAACTCTGTTGGGGGTTGTGAGTCTGTCGTTGGTCTTCGTAGAACCCTTAATCATGATAAGGCTTCAGAACAGTACCCTTTCTCAGGATGAGGCTTCAGTACAGAACTCTTACTCAGGATGAGGCTTCGGTACTCTCGTACTATCAGGGGAAGTCCCTGTTAAACAGTGTAAGTCCCTCTCACACTGTTTAGACAGTGTAACACTCTTAAAGCCAGTAATCTCTCTCCTCCTTCTCCATCTAATGATCTCTCTCTCTTTCCCTTTCTACCTCTCTCTTTCTCGCTCTCTCTCTTTCATTCAACTTCACCTCTTGTATGTGCTGCTCTCTTGATGTCTTGCTCTCATCTCCTCTCCCTCCCCAGGCTATGGCCCATGCAGCCCTTCCCCTTCCCTTAAGACACCTTCTAATCTCCATGACCCCCCTTCGATCCACTCACCCCTTTCTCTCTGGCTCTCTCTGGCTCTCTCTCTCTCTCGCTCTCTTTCTCTCTCTCCATCCTTTTGCTCACACTGCCTTTCTACTTCCTTCCCTCTCTTGCCCACTTCCTTCCACCCACTCACCCACCCCTCCTTCCGATCCTTCCTGCCATTTGCCCCATCTCCCTCTCTCTCAGGTCTCTCCCTCTCTCTCTCTCCCTCTCTCTCAGGTCTCTCCCTCTCTCTCTCTCTCTCTCTCTCTCTCTCTCTCTCTCTCTCTCTCTCTCTCTCTCTCTCTCTCTCTCTCTCTCTCTCTCTCTCTCTCTCCTCTCTTGTCTCTCTCTCTCTCTCTCTCTCATTTCCCCCATCTCCCTCTCTCTCAGGTCTCTCCCTCTCTCTCTCTCTCTCTCTCTCTCTCTCTCTCTCTCTCTCTCTCTCTCTCTCTCTCTCTCTCTCTCTCTCTCTCTCTCTCTCTCTCTCTCTCTCTCTCTCTCTCTCTCTCTCTCTCTCTCTCTCTCTCTCTCTCTCTCTCTCTCTCTCTCTACTCTCTCTCTCTCTGTCTCTGTCTCTTCCTCTCCCTCTCTCTCTCTCTACTCCTCTCTCTCTGTCTCTCTCTCTCTCTCTCTCTCTCTCTCTCTCTCTCTCTCTCTCTCTCTCTCTCTCTCTCTCTCTCTCTCTCTCTCTCTCTCTCTCTCGCTCTCTCTATCTGGCTTTCCCTCCCTCCCCCTCATTCTCTTCAATTTTTTATCAAGTTGAAAGACCCGAGTTTCAAAAATAGCCTCCCATATCAAATATGTACGGTACATTATGGCAGGGGGTATCGGAGAGACCGAACAGGAGGGTCATCAATAGCTCCAGCTTGGATGAAATATCGATGGGAGAGCAGAAATACCCCACATTCATACTAGAGATGAGAATCACCTCTGGCCTGAGATGAGTGCAATCAAACCATTGTTAGGCTCTATATAGGACTCAAACCCTGAAGACAATATGAATGGACACCAGATAGGGCTATACCGTCAATATTAAATCTTTTTTTCTACCTTTTAAACAAAATTTGACTTTGACTCAATGGAAAACAGACAGCCACCCAATATTCTGTCCCTCCAACTGAAGAAAAATTGCTAGGTTGCTGCTCCGCTGGGGTGACGCGACTCACTGAGTCCACTTTGTTTGTGTGACATTTGCTTCAAAGGGTCCTCACTTTCGGTAGAATTGTCTCCTGTCCTCAATCTCTGTGAGACCGATGAAAAATGCATCTGATGCACATCTCTTGATGAACATAGTCCAGGGGATTCCCGTCTAAAGCACGGTTACAAGAAAATCCAATCACTCCCAGCACTATGATGAATAATGGAATAATTTCCTCCAGGCTGGCCATCGTCACCGCACAAGCATGCAGGCACTGTCGCCAAACTGATTGACCCGTACGCACCCACCGTGTCCCACACACACACACACACTGACCCTGTACACTTTAAACCACTGTGTTCCCTTTGAGAGGATTAAACAGGCTTTGTCCAATAAGTGCTAATCAATTTGGCCGGGATCCGACGAGCTGGGGCTCCATCTCCATAGTCTGAGGCGTGCCTCGTGACCAAGCCTTTCTGGGCTCAGTGTCTCGCTGTCTGCTAGGGGGCCTTTTGGATGGAGAGGTCATGTTGCTGGCTCTTTGGAGTGTTAATACAGGGCATTGTTAGGAGCCATGCTGGTGGATCAGTGCTTGTAGGGCTCTGTGAACATTTCGATTGCATCCTGGCCATTGGCCGAGGAGGACTGCCAGAAATATCTTTTGAATATTTAGACAAGGAGTAGAACACCATGCCAGAGTTACCTCCTTAAGCAGCCCTTTCTAGTGAGCTACTTTCCACTGTCTCACTCAGTGCAGTGTTTATTCACCACAGCCGCATCATTTAGTTGTCAGAGGGGTCGTAATCAACACCTATGTGTGACAGAAAGTGTTTTATTTTAACTTACTATGTCATTTTAATAATTTGTACATGTATATTATTAATACATTTCACAAATTGTGCCTAGAGATTCGACATGGGATGTGATGGGCTTAGAATAATATTTTAAGAAAGAACAAAATTCATTCGTTTTTTTTACGGAAAAGTTGTTTTCCTTCCTTTGAGAGGATTAACAAATGTAAATTATAAACTGTTCAACTTTGCTCTTAGCCAGTAGGAGCTAAGATTCTGTAGGCAGGGCGTTGACAGTGGGTTTGATGGAAGAACTCTCTCTCAGTTTCTTCTGAGCCAATTTCCTGAACTACTGTATGGATTAGCAGGGCTCATATTGAACTGTATGAACTCAAGCTCTTTTTATCCTTATTGTACCGAGATGCAAACAGGAAGTGAAAATGAAAGTCAAAATATGAAAAATGAATTTGGCAGACAGTGTAAAAACGTTCTTGTGATAACAATCCCATGTACCCAGTTCAGAGACGGTAGTGTGACTCTCTCCATTACGCATGGATCTGCTGAAGAAGGGGATGGATACAAAACCACCAGAATGTCAATTAATATATGTCAGTGTTAATATGACTCAGAATCTGCATAATGACTGATTATCATTCCACAGTGCCTAGTGAACCTTCTCCTGTTTGTTTTTCGCTATTCTCCTTCGGTCGGATGCCAAGCAAAACCAAAGGTTGTGTACGTGCCACACGTTTATATGTGTGACATGTTTCTATGTGCTGTGGTGTGTGAGTGAGAGAGAGAGGGGGAGACAGAGACAGAGATGGATCTTCCATCAGAGCGCTGAGTGTGATTTGGGGT
>OLKM01001268.1:10000-20000 GCA_900291075.1 Melanogrammus aeglefinus | reverse complement strand
TGTGTGTGCATGTGTGTGTGTGTTTGTGTGTGTGTGTCTATGTGTGTGCGTTTGCAAGTACGTGTGTGTGTGTGTGTGTGTGTGTGTGTGTGTGTGTGTGTGTGTGTGTGTGTGTGTGTGTGTGTGTGTGTGTGTGTGTGTGTGTGTGTGTGTGTGTGTGTGTGTGTGTGTGTACGGAGGGATAGCGAGAACAGAGCAGAATAATTGTTATTTTTATAAACCATCGTCGTACACCTTCCTGTTTCTAGATGTTCCCTTTTTGCGCTGCCTTTCTGAATCATTCCTGAGTGTCTCCGTATCCACTTCACACTTACGCACGCACAAGTTTGCCATGGTTACCGATCCGCGAGGCAGCCTCTCCTAATCGCTCTGTCCTTCGATCCGGCCGCCGTCAATATGGATCAGCGTGACGCACACCCACACAGAGAGCCCCCGTAAAGGGAACCCCGCTTGATTCCCACCCCACCCGACGGTGGACAACATTTTTTTGTATGTCTCTCGATGCATACACAACATACATCATCCATCCGTCAATCCTCTATCTATCCATTTATCCTTATGCAAATCCTATTTCAACCCACCCTTTTTTTTTTTAAATCCATCTTCGTTGCGTCCAAACGATGCACCCCATCCATCAAGGGTAGATGTGTTACGATGGACGATGGAATGAAAATAACTTGGACGTCAGTAACAGTATTCTCTCTCTCTCCATTTTCTTTTATGGGTTTATAATTTAGGTCCAAGCCAAGTTTGTTCATTCAAAGCCCTTCATCAAAACTAAAGTCTCCAAAGGTTTCACCGCCGAACCGCAGACCCATAGATCAGCCCTTAGCGCTCAGCACAAGGGAGACACTCGAAGGATCCCTCCTTCTAGGGATATCTCAGAGGAAAATGGGTGCTGGCTGGACGGGACATGAAATAATAGTCAAATAACACGTACAAAACGGTTTTATTATGTCAAGAAACCTAACCTTTTCTAAAATATGTGTAATGTTTACTTCATATTTCAAGCAAGTCAAGTACATTTTATTTGTATTAGTCCTTAATCTCAGCTACAGTCTCAAAGGGCTTCACAGGACACATTGACGACAACAGGCTAATCGTAGCCATCCAAAATATGAGAGGTTTGGATGTTTGACCAGTCCAAAGGTTCTGGTTTTGAACCCCAATGTCTGTGGTCTGCCTGCAGGCATCCCTGAGCCAGATCCCCCCCCCCCCCCCCCCCCAAAACCCCCCTGCACATTAATACCGGGTACCTCAAGCAAAACGTATCACTTTGACTAAAAGCACCTCAATAGAAACATGTTGATCTCCCCCCCCCCCCCCCCGCAGATGCAGAGCGTGATGTACGAGCTGATGTCGGAGCTCAACGACCGCAGTGAGGACCTGGAGCGCCAGATGCTGTCCCTGGAGCACCGGGTGGAGCAGCTCACCGCCGGGTTCACTGCCCTGCCCGCCCACCTGTCGGCCACCCTCAGCGCCCAGCACGCCGCCCTGGTGCACCTGCTCCGGGAGAGGGACGCCCGTGACTGGAGAGGGGGCGGCGGGGGTGGAGGCGGAGGTGGAGGTCCTGCAGCCGGGGCCGTGGTTCCCTTCACAGGCCCGGCGGCGGTGCCCGTGACGGTGGCGTCCCAGGCTCAGATGGCGGTTCCGGCGGCGGCGGCGGCGGCAGCAGCGGGACTCACCGTGGCCCAGGTCCCGGTCCTGGCGCTGGAGTCCCCCCGGAAGGTCGGCCAGTCCCCAAGCTCGGAGGGCAGCCTAGGGGAGAGCAGCCCGGCCACCCTGGCCTGCTCGCCCAGCTGCTGAAGACGGGGGCTGGGAGGCACTGCATCACGGGCCGAGACCAAAGGTGAAGAAGAAAACAGAGAGCGAACTCATGGACGGGGAGAGGGGGTCACACTAGTGCTAGTCCTCTCCCACAGAGGAGCCTAGGAGAGACAGAAGGGGGGAGAGAGAGAGAGAGAGAGAGAGAGAGAGAGAGAGAGAGAGAGAGAGAGAGAGAGAGAGAGAGAGAGAGAAGAGGAGAGAGAGAGAGAGAGCGAGGCGGTTGGGGGGGGGGGCTGGGGGAGAGACTGGGGGAGAGAGACTGGGGAGGGGGAGAGACTGGGGAGGGGGAGAGGTGGCACTGGAGGATGGACGAGGAGAAGATGGTCCAATCTAGTTGGGACTGCTTTGGAATGGATGACACACACACACACACACACACATGCACATACTAATGTGTGGCTCCTGGAAGAACGTAGCGGTGCTTTAAGAAAAACTAAAAAAGCAAAAGAGAAAGGGGAAAGTAATTAAGAGAGAGCGTCGGACAGGACTAATGGCATAGGTGACGGCGAGGCCGAGGATGATGAAGGATACAACGAGGAGGGGATCATTAAGAATAATTAAACAGACTCAGAACTCCTTTATGGAACTACTAACTACTGCAGAAAACCTCTGGATCAATCTCTCTCTCTCTCTCTCTCTCTCTCTCTCTCTCTCTCTCTCTCTCTCTCTCTCTCTCTCTCTCTCTCTCTCTCTCTCTCTCTCTCTCTCTCTCTCTCTCTCTCTCTTCTCTCTCTCTCTCTCTCTCTCTCTCTCTCTCTCTCTCTCTCTCTCTCTCTCTCTCTCTCTCTCTCTCTCTCTCTCTCTCTCTCTCTCTCTCTCTCTCTCTCTCTCTCTCTCTCTATCTCTCTCTCTCTCTCTCTCTCTCTCTCTCTCTCTCTCTCTCTCTATCTATCTATCTCTCTCTCTCCTTCCTTCCATCAGGAATTAATGACCATGACTTTTTATCTTTCTGATATATTTTATATCTGAATGCTAATTGTGTGTTGACAAGCATCCCTTTAACAAAAGGTCTGATAAATACGACCACCATACAAACTAGTGGCATGCATCATGCACGCACACACGCACACACTTAGAGACACACACTTGCACACATACACATACGAACGTGCAGACACACAAATGCTCACACGCACATACACACGCACACACCCACCCACATGTGCACACACAAGAAAAACATGCACAAAGGAAAACACACACAAGCACACACGCACACACATTCACCAAATGAGACACAAATGAGCTCATTGGGGCAGATTTAAATTGCGTGTGACACCAGTGAGAGTGTGAGAGTTCTCACAAAAGTTTAAATGTTCGTCACTTGTAACATGTACCATACCTTGTTCAATGCTAAGATATTAATTCACTGAGGGAAACGCGTAAAGCCTACACACTGCCAAACCAACCGCACACGCATGTCAAAGTAAAGCACTGCCACACATACGAGACACACGCCGCAGTGTGATTCATCCGAACCACAGGGTATCTGCTAGTCAGCTAAATTTTGGGACTAGTTACAAACATTATAGTTTTGACATTTGACAACCGCTCAATCTGGCATTATCAATTTACTCAACCACACCAATTATAGCTGAGGTCCACATGAAACTGGTTTAACTGATCCTTCTTTTTTTTATTTGGGATGGGTATATACACCGATGAACACACTGAACACAGAATGTCCATACATCCCTTCCCTGCCCCAACATAAACACATACCTGGATGCACATATACAACACAGACTGATCACAGACTGATCCTTCTTATGATAGGGATATCAATGTGTAGACAGAGTGATTTGATCCTATGACCAGACATCATCATACAATTCAAACACACCATTTGTAAACGTGTTTGTCTCATGGATGTCTAACCCTTGGTAACGAGGGAACAAAAAGTTCAACGTCAATGTGATATGGCTTATGAGAATTAGGTATGGTGGACCTCACCTCCGGTCCTTCTAACGTGAACTCTTACTACACGTCACTTTATGAACAAAGCACTGGATGGGACCGACTATCATACGAGGACACCGTAAACCTTCCTCTGATTGGCCTGAATGGATGCTAAACCACTCCCACATCTCATTGACTCATGACTTACCTCAAGGTTGTGCCAAGGAAATGTTTTAACGGCAAACTGGTTCAGTGTTTGATTTCCACCACTGAACCCGTACTGTACTGCTGAAGACCAATCTCAAGCAGTATTAGTAGTAGTAGTAATAGTTATAGTAGAGTAGTACAATACTCTATGCCATAGTTGTAGGGGACATCTCTTTAAAACACTCAACCAAACACCCGGTTATGTCCATTGTTACACGATGAAGTCGTTTTGTCTCGTTTGTGCGTGCAGCAGCAGTTGTCCCTTTGGTAAGGGTCAAAGACTGCCACATGTGTTCAAGTTATGAGTTGTTTTTCTAAAAGCACTCACTGTTATCATGAATGTATATTGTATGAACACGCATACACTGAAACATTCTTTGATCGTGCAAAACTGCCACGCACGCACACACACACTTTCACAGACGTTCACACACACACACACACACACACCCAACCACACACACACCCCCCCCTCCCCACACACACACACACACACACCACACACACACACACACACACACACACACACACACACACACACACACACACACACACACACACACACACACACACACACACACACACACTTGAGCACCCCAAACTCTGTCATACACTGACACAAACAAGACGCACATATGCACAAGCTCACACACACAGAAATATATACGTACACCTTGGCAACCAAAGTGCTCTCTCTTAAACAGACTTCAATAGGAGGCGGGAACGCTGCTGCCACCTGGGATCAAAAGATGGCGGAAGGCGTTGTACAATTCTTGACAATATTTCTGAGGGAATAACTGTGAAAATCTGTGCATGGGCTGAGGGACCGAGAGTAGGCAGGGCGCGGCAGGGCGCCGGGCACCTGAAAACAGAACCCATACCAACTTTATAAAGGATAAACGGCCATGAAGGAACAGCTGCTGGGGACACTTACGTAAAGAAATTAAAATGCAGATATTTAAGATGAATTATAATGGTTTGGTTGTTTGGGTTTTTGTGTGAAGAAAACGATACTGTTCCACGTGTTCAGACCCTTTCTTATATTAGTTTAATAGTGACATGCTGTGGCCGGAATACTGAATTACACAACAATGGAATATTGTACGATATGCTTTTACCGAAATTCTAGCTTTGTATTGCTCTAGTCTTTTCTACCATTATGATTAAACGCAGTAATAGCTGATAACTACTCTTATTATACTAGTATTCTTCTCATTCGTGACAACAATTATATGATATAATGTATTAACAATACGTCAAATAATTATGAACAAGGAAAGTGCCGTTTGAGGTTGAAATTATTTTGTAATTTTATTTTAACAGAGAGAATTAATAAAGTATATATCTATAACATGACCGAGTACACGTGTATTCTTCTTATTATTTGGGGGCCTTGCCCATCAATCAGTGTTGACCTCGGCCTCTCTTTAGTCCTCCCATCATCAGGGTTTCTTCTGCCAATAATTACCATGTGTGTATAATAGTGAGTAATGTGTTGGTGGGACAGCCGGCCTCACATCCAAAACAAGTGTTACATAATGAGAACAGCACCACGGACACAACGTGACAGCGGCTTTGATGACCAATGACCATTTCCTAATTGGGTTCACAGATTATGAATTAGCACTTTGTGCTATTTTCTGCTACCAGGTTGCCATGATAAAGTGAGCTAATATGAGTTTCAGCTCATTCACTTTTTCAATCAAAAAATACATTTTTTCCACGGTGGTTAAGTAACATGGTGTGATAATAGATGTTATAAT
This sequence comes from Melanogrammus aeglefinus, assembly GCA_900291075.1. Classification (NCBI taxonomy): domain Eukaryota; kingdom Metazoa; phylum Chordata; class Actinopteri; order Gadiformes; family Gadidae; genus Melanogrammus; species Melanogrammus aeglefinus. The sequence goes on along the minus strand of OLKM01001268.1, from coordinate 14,304 downwards.
AATTAAGTTAAACATCTTTTTTTTTTTATTGCGCTATTTCAAAGCCCTTTTAGAATAGCCAAATAAAAGACCGCAGTCCTCATCTCTACAACACTACAAAGGAGATGGCGATGTGTTTGCTGTCTGTTTCCCATTCCTTTAAAGCGGTTAGTTTGGTCTCCTCCTCCATGTGAGTATGCACCACTAGGGCGGGGGTGGAGACCTGAGGCCAGCAGAGCTTCACAGTGGGGCCGTGGCTCATCAGACCTGCGTGCTGCCCCCTGCAGCCAGCCGGCTGGGGCGGGGGCTGCTGCTGCGGCCTCACCCTGCCCACCTGCACGTCGGAGCACGCCACAGGGCCGCTGTTACGCAAGGACCCTGTGGGATGAGGACAGGTTACCCTCATGAATAGGTAGAGCAATGAATATGCAGCGTGTGCGTGCGTGCGTGCGTGCGTGCGTGCGTGCGTGCGTGCGTGCGTGCGTGCGTGCGTTGCGTGCATGCGCGTGCATGTGTGTGTGTGTGTGTGTGTGTGTGTGTGTGTGTGTGTGTGTGTGTGTGTGTGTGTGTGTGTGTGTGTGTGTGTGTGTGTGTGTGTGTGTGTGTGTGTGTGTGTGTGTGTGTGTGTGTGTGTGTGTGTGTGTGTGTGTGTGTGTGTGTGTGTGTGTGATGAGGCCATTGTCCAATCGGATAATGGAATAACCTGCCAATGCTTTTTACTTTGTACATGGTATCAATATATACTGTATATTATATGTATTATATCATATATTTTCTTGGCTGGTATTTTGCAACTGACCCCCCTTGAGAATCTCCTCCAGGGTTCCCCTTGCGTCCTAGTCGCTCAAACACACAAAACCAGACAATCGATTCCTAACACAAACTATGCTTCTAAAGACGTTTATGTGGATTAAGCTTTGTCTGGTTTGGACAGTATTAACTACCACACTCCCACAGGGTCCTTTTTGGGCAGTTTCACACACACTCTAGGGGAAACCCTTCTTAAACCCGTTGGAAGCTCCTTACACCTGTAATCAGCGGAGGACACATGTGTGTTAATCTTGTGTGGGAGTTAATCTCCACCCGTATTAAAAACCCAGTGTACCCACTTCCCTCACACCTTCCAGTCCTGCTTTAGAGGAAGGAATAGATTTATTCTCCTTAATGAATTCAGTCTGCAAGGTGTAAGAGAGTGAGCTTGCCTGAGGAGATGCCTCACGTCTCTCATGTGCTACATGCAGCTCATGTTATTACTGTCACTGCTTACTGCCACATGAGCTGCCATCAGTTATGGAAGCTCGTTGCAACTTGGTCTCACAGGAATCCGTGAAATGACTATGAACGCTTAACTCAAAATCCGTGGGATCATTACGGAAACACGCCGATTTCCGTAATATGCGCATAGATTCCCGTTTCACCGAGCGAGTCGACCTGGTCACACAAGGATTCGTCAAATGACTAGGTTGTATGTATATATATACTATAGCCTATATTACTGATTTCGTATTATATAGTATACCGTTTCACCGAGCGAGTCGACCTGGTCACACAAGGATTCGTCAAATGACTAGGTTGTATGTATATATATACTATAGCCTATATGTCACGTGATTTCGTGATTTTCGCACAACCGTTAATCTATTGAATCGTGTCCCAGAGCACGGTTGCACCTTTTTCGTCTTCCACAGAACGGAATGTCAAACCATTCATTTTGAGTTAGGCGCCCGTGGTCGACTCGCTCGTTGAAACGGGGATCTGTGTGTGTGTCACGGAATATCAGTGTCATTAACTTGCATTGGCGCAAATTCCGTGCGCATATTACGGAAATCTGCGTGTTTCCGTAATGATCCCACGGATTTTGAGTTAAGCGTCCGTAGTCATTTCACGGATTCCTGTGAGACCAGGTTGCGAAGCTCTCTCACACACACACACCCACACCCACACCCACACCCACACACACACACACACACACACACACACACACACACACACACACACACACACACACACCTCACTTCACACATTCAATATCCTTTGGAGTAAGCTCTCTTACTTTCTTTAAAAATTACATTTCTTGGCTGATACCGATATTCTAAGGCTATGGTTGGTCAATAACGAATGTGTTTGTATGGAAATACAGCAGCATGGGAGGCTAATTAAATACCACATTCAACTGTTATTCGGAAACCCATTTACTCCTAAAACACCTGCTGAAAACGCCTGCTAAAATCCTATGCTATTCTAGGAAAAAGAACCTCATTGCCTGAGGGTTTTCAGAGAAAATAGTAAGAATTGTCCAAAATGCTGCGCCACGCAACAGCGGGCAGAAGTGCTAATGTTGCGCTACGCAGCTCCCGGTAGGAGGGGCAATGTTGCGCGACGCAGCATCCGGCGCGAATGGGTCATCCGTGTTCACCATTCATGTCTTTATCTCTGTTCCAAGGAAACACAAGGTTAACAGTTTGATAGACTGGGGGCGTACTGCACCTGTCTTTAACTCAAGACACACTCAGTCAGACATTCCTTTCTTACCTACCTTCAATCCTTGTTTGTGAGTGGTACGAAAAACTGTTGTGGCTTTGTGTATCAGACATCAAGAGGATTTTTGACTGTAATATTGTTACAGGACTTGTTTGTGTGAAGGTGAAAAAAGAGTGCTGACTCTTGAAAACGGCACTCAAAAGGGAACAAATATGAATCACTTTCTGTAATCAAACTCACAAACCAGCTCAAACCTGGGCCGTTGCTATGGACACAAGCAAAAGACCAGCCAACAAAATAGTTCCCCTGCCACATCAGAAGTTAAAGTGAAAACAGTGTGCAGACCGATGAGTGGAACAAGGTTAAAACCAACTCAGTTTCCCCATCGTCTACAATAGGAGGGCTGAAGACAGAGAAAGAACAAGGTCTACTGTCAGTTAGGAGACGCTCTTATCCAGAGCGACTGGCAAGAAATATGTCATCAAACAACAGTTAGGGTGAGGCATCTCGCTCAAGGACGCCTACAGGAAGACTGTGGTCATTGGGGTTTGAAACCAGAACCTTTCAGCTGCCAGTCAAACCCACATCCATCAGTTACTCGAATTTCCTGCTTGGAATCGATAACATTTTATTTTATCGTATCTGACCACTAGACTACCTGGCCCCTTGTATCGCTTTACCCATAATGCCTCATTGTTAAAAGGGCACTGCAATATTTTCACATCTTTAACCAACATGGATCGTCACCTGATCCGGAGTTCAGAGGAAGGTGTGGTTCTGGGGGCAGGGTGTTCCTCGCTACATTAGAGTCCTTCCAGAGAGGGGAACAGACACCGCTGGGGCTCCTTGAGGCCCCTGGGGGCCCCGGGGTCAGGGAGTTTTCTGAATGAAAGCCCTACAGCCACACACAACGCCACACTGCCACAGTTTAACCAGCACAGGATGCTGTTGGAAGATGAACACCTCATCTTTTGAAAACAACGATACATTAAAACAACGGTATGTAAATTTATCTCCGAAACATTTGTCATAATTTTTAACAATCAATAAATCAAATGCTCTGACAAAAAATACTAAAGTCCAGGATGGCTGTGGCAGGCCTCTAATGAGTCCGTCTAGTCATGTCCTGCGGCTACAATAAACAACTGAATAACCTACCTGTCTCTTAGTTTAGCTACCTGGCTTCCTGCTCACACTCTGCAGCTGCCCTCATTGTGCATGCCCACAGTACTCCACAAGTTTAGGCAGACCTACTGCTTGAAGCTAGCGAGATGGTCACGTGCACGGATTTGGAGGGAGGCCCGGATACTTTAAAGATCTAGCTTACTCTTGCGGGTTTCTCCAAATTGCCTTCCCAAGCATTAATCCATTTTTTTCACGTTGTTGCTGTTTAGATGTTACTATCTAATCGACTTAACATCCCTCTGAAACAGAAATGTTTGTTGGATTAAAAGTAAAATCCCCAATTACACCTGCGGACTGCTGACTTTCTCAGTGCGCAGTACTGATACTCCCAATACTCCTCAATGAAGACCTGTAGACTCCAACTTCTCATCCTCGTAGATCTCTTCTGGCCCTGATGTCCTGTTAACTTGGTTATACATCTATATATGGAAGCAGGATACACTCTGAATGCAGGTTCATGTTGCTAAATGTGAATGTGATGAAGAGGTCTTTCCGCCACTATCGCCTTTGCACACGTGAGATTAGTTTTGGATGAATTCATTGGTGTACAAATTAATTGAATCGTCCAAAACCACCGGAAGCAAGCAAATGCAGGAACAAGCAGAATGTCTCCAGCAGGATCTAATAATCCTGTCGGTCTGTGAGCCTGAGATGAGACA
>OLKM01001268.1:0-2500 GCA_900291075.1 Melanogrammus aeglefinus | reverse complement strand
CACAGAAGGTTATTTTTAGTGAGGAGTCAAGAGGGTGGTTCCAAGTGAAGCAGGGAGGCAGAACTGTGTGCCCGGGTGATTGGGGCGCGAGCGTTGATGTAGGATGACAATACCTGATGAAATATAGAACTAAACGACTATCCGCTCGCTGAGAGGTTTCCATATTACAGAGGCTCCCAATGTTTCGGTCCAAAAGCCAATATAGATGATGACATTGGCTGCCTGTCAATCAGGGAGCGGACCCCGAGGGACAGGCTTACATAGCTTGTGTAATGAGATTTGTATAAACTATGGTGAAAATGCATAACGAAGTATTACACACAGCAGCTTCATATATATTAATTGTCCTCCATGTTGTGTTATTGTGAGAGCAATAATATATAAATGGTAATACTTTAAGTTTACCGGCACACTATATTAGGTTCTGTGTACTCTTGATTTGGCAGTTATCTATTTTAAATGTACCGTGTCATGCATTTTGTAAAATCTGATAAAATGAATAAAAACATTTTTTTCATTCATCAATTTCCCTGCGATTTTGTTTTGTTCTTTTCACAATCATTCTTCCACATGTATTCTCAACATACAACTGAGTACAAAGTAATGTTTGCTAAAAACAGAGACATCTGGCTATATCCGCTATACTCACATTCACAGAGGCTGCCTCCTATTAAACTAATGACTAACAGTCCTCCACATTAACCCTCCTCTCTCTCCGGACCCGCAATATCAATTAGTCAAGCAGTGTGGTTAAAAACACTCAGTGGTCGAGAAACCCTGTATTTAACTTTTTCTCCCCTCTCTCTCTCTCTTCCCCCTCTCTCTTCCCCCTCTCCTCTCTCCGCTTCTCTCATCTCATCTCTCCTCCTCTCCTCTCCTCTCTCGTCTCTCTCTCTCTCTCATCTCCCTCTCTCTCTTCCTCTCTCTCTTCCGTCGCTCACTCTCTTCTCCTCTCTCGCTCTCCTCTCTCTCACTCTCCTCTCTCTCCTCTCTCTCTCTCTCTCTCTCTCTCTCTCTCCCTCCGTCTCTCCGTCGCTCTCCGTCTCTCTCTATCTCTCTCTTTACCTCTCTCTCCTTACCTCTCTCTCTTTACCTTTCTCTTTACCTCTCTCTCTTTACCTCTCTCTCTTCACCTCTCTCTCTTCACCTCTCTCTCTTTACCTCTCTCTCTTTACCTCTCTCTCTTTACCTCTCTCTCCTTCACTCTCTCTCTCTTCTCCGTCTCTCTCTATCTCTCTCTTTACCTCTCTCTCCTTACCTCTCTCTCTTTACCTTTCTCTTTACCTCTCTCTCTTTACCTCTCTCTTCACCTCTCTCTCTTCACCTCTCTCTCTTTACCTCTCTCTTTACCTCTCTCTCTTTACCTCTCTCTCTTTACCTCTCTCTTCACCTCTCTCTCTTTACCTCTCTCTTCAACTCTCTCTCTTTACCTCTCTCTCTTTACCTCTCTCTCTTTACCTCTCTCTCTTTACCTCTCTCTCTTTACCTCTCTCTTCAACTCTCTATCTACGTTGCTCTCAGGAATGCTAGGTACCGTTCCCCTTTGCTCTGCTTAATGAACTGAAGAGATATTTCCCGCTCAGTAATTGTAATGAGGTTCCCGTGCTCACCGCCCTGGAGCCTGATTCCTCCTCATCCCACCCTCTGCTCTGAGCCGGGCCGAGCTGGCAGCAGCCCTGTCCAACCAGATGGCGAAGCACGTGTGACAGGAATCACTCCTGCTGAGAGAAGTGAACCCCAATGCTGTATTTCACAGCCCCCGCCTGCAGGTGTTCTCAATAATACATCGATGACCGCCACCCCTGCCCAAAACCCCACGCGGGATGGAGAGGGGTCTACAAATGACGGGCACTTCAAAAGCTCTTGGTCTGGGTGCTACAGATCAGAATTAAACGCAAATGGTTACTCCACCCACGACTTGATAGTGATTGTGATCTGGCCGTGGGTGTTACACACCCCCAGGCCAACTCCAGATTAACCACGGCCATCAACGGCGGCACTCACCTCTGCTGAAGGGTGCAAAGCTTGGTGTCTTGGCTTTTAGTGAATCAAGCACGTGTGTGGTGTGTGGTGTGTGTTGTTGTGTGTGTGCGTGTGTGTGTGTGTGTGTGTGTGTGTGTTGTGTGTGTTGTGTGTGTGTTGTGTGATGTGTGCTGTGTGTGTGTGCTGTGCATGTGTGTGTGTGTGGGTGCTGTGTGTGTGTGTGTGGTGTGTTGAGTGTGGTGTGTGTGTTGGTTTTTGGGGTGGGGGTTGGCGGGTTTGGGTTTGTGTGTGTGGTGTGTGTGTGTGTCGTCCTGCGTGTGGTGGGGGTTGCGTATAGAGCCCATGGCGCGGCAGCTCCCCCCACTCCCTAATCCATGCTTGTGAGGCTGGTGGAGGACCTCCCGATGTCAGTGTTTGAGCATCCCTCATTGTGGTGTACACCAATAACTAGATCACTCTTGGGCGGTCTCTCTCCCCACCCCCTCCAGGCAGGGGAAGCTCGACCCTTATGTGTCCA
>OLKM01001267.1:142500-152107 GCA_900291075.1 Melanogrammus aeglefinus | reverse complement strand
CGCCTCACCTCCAGAAAACTGTTTTTCCCTTTTTCCCCGACCCTCCCACCGACCCTCCATCATCCCACCTCCTTCCTGACTCAAACTGCTGATTGACCTTGTTACCAGGCTACTTTACCCCAGAAAGTGAAGGACCATCAGCTCCTATTTCATACCTCTGCCCTTCCCATCGTTCACTAGTTCCTCCAAATTCCCCTCCGCCTCCATCTTTATTACCCAATTAAAGAGGCCAGTACAGAGCCTTGAGGCTATCCCTCAAGGCTCACTTCTCCAGGCATGTCCCAATGCGACATTCTGGGGGGCATTTCTCACTCACATTATCAACTCCTCCCTCACTTCAGGCATTGTCCACAGGCCATCTTTTCAAGACTGTGCCAGAATAAAAGCCTCTCCTCCTCACCAACTCTTTAATACCACCCGCATTCAGAACTCCAGACCAGGTATCGTCTTATTTCATTCCTCTCTAAAAAACATTGGGATACGGGCCCATTGCTAACCTCCTTTTCCTCCTATCTCTGCATCTAACAACCTGCCTTGAACCCCTCACAGTCAGCGGTCTTCAAGAAGCACACTCCACTGAGCACGGCCTTCTCCTTGCAGTGACTGAGTCCCTCCGTGCTGCCAGAGCCTCATACCCTCTCATCGTTCTCATCTCCTCGACACCATGTTCCGCGAGCATTTGCAGCACCGGTGAACGCACCTCATCTCTTTGCCACTCTTGCCTGACTAGATTGCTGGCTGATTTCTGCCTCTTTCCTGGTTCACATCCTAACCTGATGAAACCGCACTATCAAGTGAACATGGAATGGCTTTCTTTGTCCAAACCTTGCCCCCCTGATGAAACTGGGGTCCTCATGGGCTCTGTACTTTCCTGTTTCAACCTCTATAAATCCAAGATCTCTGGCTCTGTAATTGCATCACACGAGACGGCTTTTCCCTATCACTGCTCAATGCTGACAACACTCTGACACGTACATGCTATGCTGACGACTTCTCTCTTCCCCTTCATCTGTTAAAGCCCTGATGCAACAAACGCATTTAAGGAATGTCTTGGCACGGACGTCAGCACCTGGACGACTGCCCCATCACCTGGAAGGGTTAACCTCAACAAAACCGAGCTCTCACTCCTAATCCCTGGGAAGATTGCCCACACTATGGATTACTGGTCACATTGAGGAACATCACTGTATCTCCTTCCTTCAACTGCCCAGAATCCCTGTCGTGGTAATTAGACATCAGTTATGCTGCAACCGCAAACAATACTGCGGTGGCCCGATCCTGCAGATTTGCCACTTTACACAATCGCCAGACCGGGGGCCCTTCCTCACGAGGGAATCCAGCTCAGCATTCCCATGTCCACACTTTCTCCACCCATCCTCGACTGTTGCAACTCACTCACCTGGCTGTGGCTCTGCCTCTGGCGATTTAAACTTTGGCAAAGCGCATCCAGAATGCGGCAGCGCGCCCAGTCTCGTTTTCAAAAACCTACCGAAGTTCCCATGTACCGCCCCTCTTCCGGGACCCGCCACTGGCTCCCTGTTAAGAGTAGCTCGCATCAAATTTAAGATGATGGTTCTGGCATACAAGGCAGTCCGATAGACTGCCCTTGCCTTACCTCCAAGCATTGCTAAAGCCACCACACCCAGCCTGATCCTCCCACTCAAACCTACCTCAGCTGGAACGTCTAGTACTGCCATCACTACAGAGCTAGCCAAAGGTCGTTCAGTAAAGTCACAACTTTTCTCGGTTTTGGGACCTCAGTGGTGGAATGAGCTCCCTGCCATTCTCAGGACCGCAGAGCGTCGCTCACTATCTTCCGAAAAAGAAGACTCACCTGTTCAGAGTCCACCTCGACCTGCATTGCACCCTCTGCCATTGGCCCACTCCCCTCTGGCCACCATTGTACACTGTATTGTATTTTGTCGACAGCGATATATTGTTGCACTTCTTATGACAAATGTACTTCTTGTAAGTGGCTTTGGATAAAAGTGTCTGCTAAATGTCCTAAATGTAAATGTAAGTGGATGGCCCCATCTCAACGTGTTGTCCAACCACGATGGTAGAACGCACCGCTCTTGCCAACACGCAGTTGGAGAGAGGGCGAGCTGAGGAACGCTGTCCAGGAATAACCCGTATTCCTTGGCCCCTAACACCTCCACACTGTGTTTGAACCAAGGGGGGCATCCCATGAAAGGGAGGAGGCTCACCGAGCATGGTAGACGTTACAGAGCTAGTTGCTGTTCAAACAGCGCGCTAGCGCTGTGTACGCCGCCGCTCGTGTCCGCTGAACAGGCAGTGAGCCGTCTAGCCACTGCACTCGTGTCCGCGCGATGTCCACTGGCTGTAGCCACAGCCCCAGACCCGTCTTTTCACCTTCCACAGACTGTAGAACGGAGGGAACAGGGGGCACTAGTGTCGGGAACTAGGAGTACTGGTACAAGCACTCCCCGCATGTATCTGACTTGGCGTCGTGTGATGAGTCTGTCGGAGCTGGAGAAGCTCTAAGGGAGCGCGCTAAGCGGCGCTCGTGAGCCAGAGGTTACGTAGAACGCCGCGGCGTGTTAGCTGCCTAGCCCTACAGCACACGGCAGGTTGCGTCAGCGGGGCAGGAGCAGCCTAGAGAAATATCGCTCATTAGGGATTATGGACCGAATAGATTCCGCTTACCTCGTGTTACAGACTGGATTGCGAGCACCTATTTTATTGTAACAACACCAATAGGAGAACGTGATGTTAATGGATGCGGCCTGAAACTAGGGTGTCTCGAGCACTTATGTAAATGAAATCAGCTACTTTTGGCACTGGTGTGAAAGTAATCATCTATAACTTAACATAGCCAAAACTAAAGAAATGATCTTTTGACCCGAAATAGTAGGAGTGCAAAAACCTGTAGTGGCTTTCTGAATCATGGTGGGAATTCCACACAGCGTTCAACTCAAACTGGATATTGGCAGGTAGAGTGTCTCTGTGCCAAGCTGGGCCAGAGAATTCGGGTTACCTTCGCCATGTTGAGGTTTGGTTTAAGTATCAACATTATCACACTCTTCTACAATGCTGTATTGGAAAGTCTAATCAGATATGGTATGGCCCTGGTTTGGCCACTGACTGTTCAGCTTAAATTATGATATATAGACGATCTATTCTGTCATATATAGGTATATATATTGTGGCAACCGGGCCCCCCACTGCTGGTCTTCAGCGCAAGGATTACGCGTTAATAGAGGATTTTAGCCCGTAGGCGGCGTTTATTTGCAGAAAGAGGAAGGATCTGCTCGAGCCGTTGCTTGCCGTAGCGGACAGTAGGGTCTTCACGAGAGCCTTCGTAGTCGTAGTCGTCTCTATCAGCGCGGTGTCTCTGTCTGAAGGCGGTTGCTTACAGGGTGCACTCGTCCGCCGCCGTGTGGCAGTTTGGGTCGCATTGAGCCCACTCGTCCTTGTCCCTCTCTTCTGGTCAGTGTTGGCCGATCGCGCTGAGGCTGGCGGGAGCTGGTGTGGGGCCTCTGCTGCCGGCAGGTGGCGTGCAGGCGGTACACACCCTCCACCAGGTTGATCCTGGCGGCTCTCCTGTTGGGCGCCGGGTGCACCACTCCTACACGCTAGCTGAAACTCGCGGTCGGCTGTCCCACCCCAGGCAGGCATCCCGACGCGACAAGGCGTCGGCGTTGGCGTGTTCCTGCCTCGGCGGTGGTCTATGTGGAAGCGGAAGTCTTGGAGGGCCAGGAACCACCTTCGTCACACGGGCGTTGTGTGTCCTTGGCGCTGGCCATCCACTTAAGGGGGCATGGTCGGTGGCACAGGGTGAACTCCCGACCCACCAGGTAGTACCGGAGCTTCTCACAGGGTCCACTTGATGGCGAGGGCTCCTTCTCCACCGTATGTGGCAACCAGTCCCCCATTGGCTGGTCTCACGCCAAGGATACGCTTAATAGAGTGATCTTTAAGCCGTAGGAGGCGTTTTATTTGGCAAACAAGGAAGTATCGCTCGAGCCGTGCTGTCGTAGCGGTACTAGGGATCTCCGCAGAGCCTCGTAGTCGTCGTCGTCTGTTCACGTAGAGTGTCTCTCTCGTGAAGCTGCGGTTGCTTCCACGGTGTCACTCCGTCCGGAGTGTCGCCGTCTGGGTCTACTTTTCGAGCTTCAGACCCTCTTCTTTCACTCTCTACTTGTCAAGTTTATCCCAGATCGCGTGATGGGCCTGGGGTGTGGGGCTCTGACTGTTCACGGCTGTGTGGGTGACGGCGGTACACACCTATCCACCACTAGTATCCCGGTCTATCCTGTTGGGTCCGGGTGTGTCATATATATATATATATTATATATATATATTATATATATATATATATATATATATATATATATATATTATATATAATATATATATATATATATATATATATAAATAATTGGAGAGATTACCTATCCCTCCAATTTAATTTTGAAAAGGTGATGGTAAAAAAGGCACACAAAATTCTGGATGACCCAACTCATATTCTTCATAACAAATACAATCAACTGCCATCAGGGAAGCGGTTTAGGGCCATTAGCCATAAGAACTATCGTTTTAAGCAGTCCTTCCTTCCTACATCGGTGGTTCTACTGAATAAAACAAGGGAAGGAAGGAAACATACATTTTAGTAATCAATTTATTTCTATTAATTTTCTTTTTTTAAAACTAAGTGGCTCCAGTACACAGGAAAGAAGAAAAACACAATTTGTCTAGTTATGCCTTCTTCAATATTAAGGGTAAATTTCTCCCTGTATCAGGGTCATATCCTGCATGTAGGCCTATGTCATTGTTGTACTGTATGTATCTGATTGTTGTCCTGCTTGTGTGTAATTGCTGTTCACAGCAAATGCACTTTACAGCCCAAGACAAATTTCTCCTTGTGGGACAATAAAGTTGATCTTATCTTATCCCCTGGATCCCCCACACTGTCTGAGAGGCCGGCCTCCTTGGTCCAACCAGACCTGACCAGCGTCCTGGCCAGTGCCTGGCCAGCACCACGACCATTCCACCAATCATTGCTATTTGACTAACGGGTGTTATTCTGACATTGAGGCAAATCATGATAACAGTCCTGTAGCAACCATTTTTTGTAAGTCTCAATGTCTATTTCAAATGCAGTTAGAAATCTGGGACATTTGCTTCATTATGTTTATAAGCAATAGGCTGAAAGAATAAATTAATATGTAACCTACTTGGTCCTTTTAAGTATAACATTACTTGGGGAGTCTAATTCTTCCACTAAAAATGCTGCTGATGGTTCAATTTGGTTGATTCATTGTAGGCAGATACAGTATATATATATATATACATACAGGAAAAAATATGCAAATGTATTTGGCAACCAAAATAAAATCTCCACGTGGGTCGCCACCCAGTCTTCAGGGAAAAACTGGTTTCAACTGTAATCATGAAATCAGTGCACATATACAAAAAGCTAACAAAGATCATTTTCATTTGTTACTGTGATACAGTAAAATGTTCATCTGAACTGAGTGATTTATTTTTTTTGTTTTTCGTAGGCCCAAAAAACATTAAATAAAATAACAAATTTGTCTAGAATCGCGGCAAAGCTTCAAGCATTGTTAAGCCATGATTAAGTACAACAATTGTGCAGATTTAATTTGAAATATTGGCTCCTCCTCCTCCTCTCACTCTCACTTTTCCTCTTCCTCTTCCTCTTCCTCTCTGCTCTCATGCTGCTCCAACACAGTAGAGCTCTCTTGAGGCCTTTTTTATGCTCTGACACATGATTGGAGTGTTTTGCCAGTTGGTTTGAACAGATGAGACTAATTGGTAATTAGGTGCGCCATTTTGAAGTCCAGTGTTTTCCAGGTGAACCAAGTGTGCTAAATGATGCAATTTGTGTGCTTAGACTTCTGAAAAAATGTGATTTAGATTTTCCAAATTAGTGAAAACAATAGAATTGTGCTTAGAGTTTATCAGTCTGGAGTATTGTTGTTGATACATGATATTCAAGTTTTCAGAATTGTATGCAAGGTTCCATTTTTTGTGTCTATTCAATGGAGAGAACTGTAAAGGGTTTTTCTCTTTTCATATTTACAATATGGAGGAGGTGTGCAAAATGCCATCATTGTGGAAAAAGTGAGTCCAGGGGTATAGGAGCCACATCCAATGGGTGTGCTCTGTGTGGTTTGACTCCCGGGTGACCTGGTTGACGCGCTGTGTTGATGTTTCCTGTACTATGCGGCTACGTGAAGCAATGATTGATCCGTGCGATCGTCTCTGGTTTACAACCCGTTTATTTTCTCATCATGTGGCACCAATTGCATGGGAATACAGAATACATTCATAATTATCCTCAGTGACCTAACAACAACTGTATTTCTAGCGGTCAAAAACCGTATGCCCTTCCGGGGTCAAACAACACAGGTAACCCAAATGACGTCCCCTTTATACCTGTACCCGCAATACGGCAGCACCACTCACTGGTCAACACAGACATTACAACATAAATGGAAAACCGTAAAATGGCTCTTACAAGGCGAATGAGTCTGTTCATGGGTAGATTGAGGTCCTTCTCTCATCACAACAGGTGAAGATTCTGGCTGCTGTGATTGCATATTGTTGTATCTTTCCCAACAGGTATGGCAGTTTGTGAGCATCTGGAGTATCTTTAAAGCCCTTGCATGCCTTTGTAATCCGTGTGATGAGTGTGTTCTGTGGTGGGAATTCCCAGGCCCACATCGATCATAACTGTCTAAACTGACCAAACTGGGTAGAATAAAGAGTTATCCGAGCTTATAACAATAATGGTCATATATTTGGGTAATTACGGAACAATAACATACAACATTCATACAAAAAACAATACAACATAACATGCAATGATCCAATGGAGAGGAAATCAGCCTGCGTCCCTCCAGAGTGTTCCGCAAGGTCAAGTCCCCTGAATGGGAAATCAACCCGCGCTCCTCCAAGTGGTGCGAAAGCTGAAGTTTCCTGCATGGGAAATCAAAATGCGCCACTCCAAGAGCTGCGCAAGCCGAAGTCCCCTGAATGGGTAATCAACCCACGCCCCTCCAAGGGGTGCGCAAGCTGAAGTCTGACGCATTGTCTAATCCGAGGACTTCTTATACTGTGGCACACGTCTCAGAACAGCTAGGGGTATACCGGGCACAAGGGAGCAGAGATCCCCTTATGCATTCTTCTCCTTGATGAGAATACAGGAAACTCTGTCCTTAAGTAAACATTATCTGATTTGACCCTTGACAATTATAATGTTTAGGTGCTGTAAGTGGTGTTGGTGGCCAATAGGTGGCACTCTTCCCTCTGGCCCCTTCCCTCATCAATCCCGATGCCCCAGTGCAGTGACGGGGACACTGTGCTGTGGAAGATACCGTCCTTTGGAGGAGACGTAAAATTGAGGTCCTGACTCACTGAGGTCATAAAAGATCCCAGGGCACTTATTGCAAAGAGTAGGGGTTTCCCAGGTGTTCTGGCCCAACCACGCTCATTCAATCTGGCCCCCCAAATAATCCTCCTGTACAATTAGCTGACTCATTAATTCCCTCACTCTCCACCTCAAGCTGGTGTGTGGTGATCGTTCTGGCGCAGATTGGCTGCCGTGCATCACCCAAGTGGGTGCTACACACTGGTGGTGGTGAGTTAGGTCCTCCCCTTCATTGTAAGTGTCTTTGGGTCATTGAAAAGTGCTATATAAATATATGGAATTATTATTCTATTATTATAGAATAAAATCAACAAATGGCAGTTACAGAAACAGAATGTGAAAATATAATTTTCCCATTACAGTTCCTGATGTCTTCGTTTGACTGGCAAGAAATTAGGAAGTGCTGCTCAGTTCACAGTTGGTTTTGTGTGCAGTGGGAGCACAGTCTGTCTTCCCTTCGGAGCCAGGTCTGTCTGTGGTGTCCCTTCTCGATGGCCAGGCTGTGTTCGCTGAGTCTGTACCTGGTCAAGGATTTCCTTAAGTTTGGGTCGGTCACGGTGGCCATGTATTTGGCAACTCTTTATTCTCTGTTAAGGGACAAATAGCATGCTAATTTACTCTGTTTTTTGGTGGATTCTTTCCAATGTGCCAAATAGTTAGTAATAGTAATCCTTTTGCTTTCTTATAATTTTGTTTTGCCTGATGTGGTGGTTGTTGTGTTATGTCTCTCTCTCTCTCTCTCTCTCTCTCTCTCTCTCTCTCTCTCTCTCTCTCTCTCTCTCTCTCTCTCTCTCTCTCTCTCTCTCTCTCTCTCTCTCTCTCTCTCTCTCTCTCTCTCTCTCTTTCTCTCTATCTCTCTCCTTCCTCCTCAGCCACTCTTGTGTGTTAATCAATAATACGGATTGTATCTTTATAATTAGTTGTATTTCTTTTCTTCCTATCCTCTATGCCTGGCCCTCGTTCCTCTCCTCGGTGGCCCCCAATCCCTCCCTCATGCCCCCCTCTGGTCGAGTCCCCGTAGCCCAAAAGAGCCAGAAGGTTAAGGGGTCTTCACCACAGCATGTGCACACCGGTCAGCAGGTGGGCACAAAGGCTGTGAGGTTCACCATACACGAGGACAGCCCTATAGAGACACACTCATCATAGCTGTGTATAACAGACTGATTATATTATATTAAATAATTTAAATTCATTTTATGATAAAAATATATCTTTTTCACAATATTGTTTAAATGTCTTCCTGGTATAATGTCATAATCTACATTCAGAGTAGACAATGAAATGCCAGAGATTTGAACAGGACAAGGTGTCGTTCTGTTCAGCTAAAGTGGTCAAAGCCCATATCTTCACTCAAAAGGTTGAATGATAGCTAGGTTCAAATTTTGTCGTTTTATGTCGGGAATGGAAGAGGAACAGAATGCAATGCCTGTGCTCGTGAATGGAAGAGGGTCCCGCTCCACTCAGGGCTGAAACCAATCAAGGGGGTAAGAGGGTCCCGCTCTCCTCAGGGCTGGAACCAAGCGAGGTGGTAAACTGAGTGGTCCAGGAGCAGCTTTTAACATGGAGACTGAGGGCTAAGGTAAACACTGCAATGTGTTTGGCTAGTAATAATAATAATAATATATCAACACAAACATTGTCACACAAGCATGCTAAAGAATGGTGTTTGTGTTACAAATGTTTGTCCAGTTAAACTTGAGCTGAATGTATTTATTAATTGAGCTTAATTCAGCAATGATCTGTGTTCTTTAAGTATTCAGTACTTTAAGTATTCAGTACTACACAAACTGCAGTACTTAGTACTGCATTTTGTGTTCTAATTAGTTTGTGCATTACTCCCTTTCACAAAGATACACGCATACACACACACACACACACGCAAATACCCCCACACGCACACTCTCTCACACACACACACACACACACACACACACACACACACACACACACACACACACACACACACACACACACACACACACACACACACACACACACACACACACACACACACACACACACACACACACACACACACACACACACACACACACACACACACACACACACACACACACACACACACACACACACGACACACTGAAGGAAAACGGCAGCTGTTTGCGTGATCTGGAGGTCATGTTAGATCATGACTTGGAGGAGATAACAAATTCTTGCACCCAGGGGGTT
>OLKM01001267.1:117500-140000 GCA_900291075.1 Melanogrammus aeglefinus | reverse complement strand
CAGATGTCTGTACATACACAGCATTCCATGAGAAAGACTGGGGGCAGGGGTATTAATACACAGTCGATGATGCAGATGTCTGTACATACACAGCATTCCATGAGAAAGACTGTTGTGTTCAAT
Source organism: Melanogrammus aeglefinus (assembly GCA_900291075.1). Taxonomy (NCBI): domain Eukaryota; kingdom Metazoa; phylum Chordata; class Actinopteri; order Gadiformes; family Gadidae; genus Melanogrammus; species Melanogrammus aeglefinus. Next base: position 139,877 of record OLKM01001267.1, on the reverse strand, counting down.
TCATATGACTGGTGACCCCAGGCCTATTTTGGAACCCTGGCCAAAGTACACATTTTTCTCAAACTGTATTTGTTTCTTCTGTAGAGCAAGACAAGATGCTCACTTTCTTTTTGAATAATAGTGAAAAAATACGACAAAGAAGCCCTTTAGTCAATAATTAGAAGTGTGCTGAAAAAAAAGGATTCCTTATTTTAGGATGGTATTTCGGGTTTTATTATAAATAGCAAATAGTATAGAGCACGTACAAATGTGAAATCATTCGCTCATCAAAATAAAAAATATAAAAAAGTGTATGAATGTCATGAATTCAAAGAATGGAACAAAAACAAATATACAAAATGAACAGTGCCAGTATCAACGCTTGAATGGCAAATGGCTAAGATTCAAGGAGCAAATGAATGGATACAGTATGCTTTCTACAACCAAAGGTTTACCCTTTACATTACATTATTGGCATACAGTACATTATAAGTGGAAATATGTTGCATATTCACCCAAATGGTCACTGTTTCCATTCCCTTTGCGTTACAGCAACACAATGAAGACTTACAACACAACACACTTTTGGCTTGTCTTCCGGACGTGATTGGCTGCGGCGGTCCCTCTGTCACCTCGCCTCGTACCGCATGCTGTATGTTGTTTTCATGCCTTTGATACCACTGTATCTGATGTTACAGAGGATCAGTGGGGCTTTCCGCTTGCTTCTGACCTAAAATGTCTCTTAAAGGCACATGTCTCCCCCCCCCCCCCCCGAGAGAGGCTGCGTTAGGTGCATTTGTTCCTGAGTGTTTTAAAGGCCATGGTTCCCCCTAAGACACTTTGTAGAGGAGGAGAGGGAGGAGGGCAGAGGGGGCGTTCCTTTAGTTTAAACTGCTCTCACTTTTTCTTGGTTTCTCAAGTGTCTCTTGGTCGTGACTTGTGACCCAGCTGAGATCTTTCAGGGCGCAAGTCGGGGGCTATAGTAGGCTGCCCCCCTCCCCCCCAGTGATCGATACAGCCGTGTCCCCCTCAGAGGTTTATTTTTCAACCCCCCCCCCAACCACCCTTCTCTGTTCCACTCTCTCATCTGTCACTCTCTCTGAGGTCACCCCTGACCCCTCCAAAGGCCTTTCCTTGAAGAAGAGCGTCCAGCGGGCCCGCCTGCTCATGCCATGCTCCTGCCCCAGCGTCGCCTCACATGACCGGAGCTCAGGGGACGAGCGGGGAAAACAAAGAGAGAAAGAGGGGGGTAGGGATCGGGTGGAGGGGGAGGATGTGGAGAGCTCCATGGGCGGACCAAGCTGTGAGTTGAAGAACACCAACTGTGTACACACACACGCAAACACGCACGCATGCACGCAGGCACACACACACAAGCACGCACGCAAACACGCACGCACGCACACACACACACAAACACACACATGCACACTCATGCACACGCACACGCACGGGTGTTCCTCATGAGATCCGCTCCAAGTCCTTAGGTGATCTCAGGCCTCAGGTAAGGGAGGGCACCTAGAAAAGAGGGGATTCATTAAGGTAAGTATGATGTATTCATTTTGACATAAAGTGAGAAAAGAGAGGGAGGCTGTACAGTCTAGCCACATGGTTTGGGATTACTTTCCACCAACGCGCACATGCAAATATTAGCATAGCATATGCTAACAGCCTAGTGCAGTGTGAGGTGTGAAGAGATCACGTTGATTCCTTGGCAGTTTTCCAAGGAATCAACGAGAGGGGAAACGACGGAGCGACCCGGTGTGCAGACATTATTGCTCTACTGGAGGTTTAGGCTGGAAGTACAACGTCTGCCAATGCCGCGCTGACGGAGAACAGGCCGCAGAACGGGGATGGCTTCAACCTGGGCTGCTTTGGTCAAACTACCTGCACTGTATGATGAAATCAATGCACGCCCCACACAACAACAGCATTTCTTTATTTTCAGCACTTTCAGCAAAAGTGTTACCTGCACGTAATGCATCAAAATGAGAGAAAATTGACGTTGATCTATGCATAGGTAATTTAAAAGAAGCTAGCCTAGCCCCATGTCTTTTACGACAAGCGTACAGCATTGCTTGATACTGGTTCCCCAGCTGACCTCACCAACCACCTGGTTCCAATAGCCCCGCTGCCAGAGGCCCTTAGGATCGACCCAGCCCCTGGAAGAGCCCTTTCCTCTGCCTGTGCAGGGCCGGCCGTACACCGGCGATCCACTCACACTGATTATCCACATCAAGATGCACCACTCTGAACTGCATCGCACACTTCATGTGTGTGTGTGTGTGTGTGTGTGTGTGTGTGTGTGTGTGTGTGTGTGTGTGTGTGTGTGTGTGTGTGTGTGTGTGTGTGTGTGTGTGTGTGTGTGTGTGTGTGTGTGTGTGTGTGTGTGTGTGTGTGTGTGTGTGTGTGTGTGTGTGTGTGTGTGTGTGTGTGTGTGTGTGTGTGTGTGTGTGATGTGTGTTTGTGAAGGCTTATCAAATGCAACGTAACGAGGGTGTTTCATGTGTGATGCCCTCACAACTCACATCTTAGCCTTCAGAGATCCCAGCGAGATATCTTATTAGACAGTTACCTCTCTCGGATGCTTGCTCAGATATCTTCGATAGATGCCGCTGATGCAGGGCCCGTACACCCATGGCTCTGAAGTGGTTTCAATGTACAGAGAGAGAGGGGGTAGTCATAGTTGATGAGCCTGATTGGTTCACCTTCTATGGACCATAATCGGGGGTGGGGGGGAAAGAAAAAAAAGTTTTCTTCCATATTTCTGGAAGAAGTTTGTTTGAAGTCAACGTTTACCCCGGTACTAACGGTAATTTGAAATGAAGTCCACCCCCTCCCTGTTGGACCCAGGTAGATGTCTGTTGAGTAGTCCTAGCTGAGGGGAGGCCATCTTGTAATGCTGTGTACGCATATCACACTGATGTCGACTGTGGCTAACTAAATTATTTGATTGAAAGGTCCTTGCTTACTCAAGCTCATATAATATAAAACCTTTACAATTTAAAACCACATTATTTAAAACCTTAAAACAATTAACTGTTTATTTTATTTGAGCAAATTATAGATGATTTTTCTGTTTTATAAAAATTATTCAAAATTAAAACAATCTGGTACTGGCTTGACTGCATCTCTACACATCGTCCAATTTTTTATTCTAATATTCTGTGAATATTCCTCTACATTAAGCTCTCCTCCCACTACAATCTTGTCGTTAAAAGGAGGCATACACGTACATTTGCAGAACAAAATGATTTAGTAATGAGTCAGAAATGTGATGATGACCAAACCTGACACACTAATAAGATTACATATTGTTAGGTTTGGCATTATTAATTATTGGTTCAGACAACTTCTAAACCACGTCCTCAAGTGTATATTGCAAGAGTATTTTGAGTTCAACCTAATTTAATGAAATGATGTGATTTCAAAATCTATAAACCTTAAATAAAGAAAATTGTCTCTTTTCCTTCTCCTTCCACAATCTCTCACTCTGTACAGTCTCTTACTCTGCACATGTATTGGAACCTAGCAGTACAATTATTTTTCAGTGAATATTTTAATGTGTAAAAAGTCCAAAATCATATCAAATTTGTGTTGGGATTTCTACTTTATGTGAAAAATACATACTTCTTTTTAACTAATAAGACACATCTGGCTTTTAACATTTACAAATCACTGTGCTCAGAGTCCAACAAAGAAGAACTGGTTAAACAGACCCATAAAGCAAATGTTTCCTTGAAAAAGCAAAAACAATATTCTAAAACCACCACAGAAGACTATTTTAATTTTAGATGATAAAGTCGGTAATGTTAATGTTACTCTACTAATATATTTCATCATTATTGGTCTAAATATATATAGGTGTGTGTGTATATATATTATATATTATATATTATATAATATATTATATATATATATATATATATATTATATCATAATATAGTATATTATATATATATATATATATATATATATATATATATTATATATATATATATATACACACACACAGGTGTATGCATACACTAACGTTCAAAAGTTTGGTGTCACCCAGACAATGTTTTCAATGAAAACTCACACTTTTATTCAACAATTTTCAGCTGTGCTAACATAATTGCACAAATGTTTTCTAGCCATTTAAGACGATTAGCTTAACAGTGTACCTTCAGAACATAGGGGGGGCTATCGTTGCTGAAAATGTGCCTCTGCACACCTATTTAGAGTTTCCATAAAAAATCTGCAGTTTCCAGCTAGAATTTTCATTTACCATATTAACAACGTCTAGGCTGTATTTCTGATTAACATAATTTTATCTTCATTGAAAAAAAACAGTGCTTTTCTTTCACAAAGTAACCCAAATATTTTGATATACTCCCAGATTAGCCGCCCCTTCTCTGAAAACCCCCCACATTTTGCAGGACCATGTACACTCATGTAGACAGGAAGTAGGTTGGCAAGGTACATCTTACTACTATATAAAGCAGGCCTGTCGCACAAGTTACTCAAGTCTGTCAGTGTGCATGTGCCAAGCAGCCTGCAGTTCACACAAACACACACACACACACACACACACACACACACACACACACACACACACACACACACACACACACACACACACACACACAAACACACACAACACACGCACACACACACACACACGCCACACACACAGACACACACACACACACACACACACACACACACACACACACACACACACACACACACACACAGCATGCGCGAATGCACACATACACTGCACGCACACATGCAAATACTAACCCAGTCTCATGGAAATACGTGACACTGTCACGTCATTTAATCTATTCATTCGTGACCTGGGACACGTCTAAATAATTTTTTTGTGCCAAAAAAGCACAAATTTCATGGCAACGTCCGCTCGCGACACTGAGGCATCGCCGCAGACTTTCATTCACATAGCCTACAAATAAACAAGAAAATAGATGGCTAGATAAAATAAACATTAAGACATAGGCCTACAATTCTAAAAAGAACAGATGAAGCAGCTACCCTTGTTTCCTTCGCGGTTTGCCTACAGAGCAGTGCACCTGCATTTAATATATCCGTGAATTGTCACAATTTCTCAGAATCAAAGGTGAAAGTAGAAACGGGTGGCCAAAAGCTGTCATATTGTTAGTTATCACAGACAATTTTTCTGTGTTTGTGTAGAAAAATCTTGAAACAAATGAGAAAAAATAAACAATAAATTATCTGTAGGCCTAGGGACATTAGGTTCATGAGTATATGTCCCAGATCACGAATGAATAGATCAATTAAATGACGTGACAATATCACGTATTTCCGTGAGACTGGGTTGCACATACACACCTCATACACACACACACACGCAAAAACACACATGCGCACGCTGACATTTCAAGACAAAGTCAGCGCAGGACACCGCATTCACAAACACCGGACACATGCACGCACACACATATATGCCAAGTAGCCCGCAGCTCACACACATGCGCACGTGCGCATGAGCATGAAATCACGTGACATATATATATACATATATATATATATGTATATATATAGTCATTTGACGGATCCCTGTGTGACCAGGTCGACTCGCTTGGTGAAACGGGAATCTGTGCGCATATTATGGAAATCTGCGTGTTTCCGTAATGATCCCACGGATTTTGAGTTAAGTGTCCGTAGTCATGTCACGGATTCCTGTGAGACCAGGCTCCCTAAATGATAATCAGCCTGTTGCCTTTTGTTCACTGACTGTTTATCCCGCCCCTTGCAAACCCCCCTAAACCCCCCATTGATTCTACTAATGTCTAAATTACATTGATGTCCGCCTTTAAAGCATTAAGTGTGAATCACCCTTAGGGTAGAATCTCCTGATATACAAATGCGGCAAAAATGTGTGAAAACGGTAAAAAATTATTATGCTTGCTTCATCAACGTAAGGAGGAACGTAATAGTATACATAATAGTTGAACCAAAATGTTATACCCTGTAACATTATAGGCAAAATGTTATTATATTATGCCCTCAGAAATTTGTTACATTATCGACTGGGGTTTCCACATTATTTATTATTACATTATGCGTTTATCGACACCTCCCTAATGAATGGCGCAGTCTTTTGAAGTAAGCGGACGCGTGAAGCCCTGTTTAAGGCCTCCGTTGGGTTGCTACCGTCATCGCATATTCTTATGCGATGACGGTAGCAACCCGATAAGAATATGCATCGTGTAGGCCTTACCCTGTCCATACTGGCCGTACTGGTAGGAGCCCACGTGGTCCACGCTATAGGCCCCGTAGGAGGCCGGGCAGTAGGGCTGGGAGCTAGGCGTGGGGACCGACCCGCTCCCCAGGCTGCAGCTGGAGGGGGGCGGGGAGAGGGAGTATTCGCTCTGGGGCTGGAGGGGTGCGCCGCCGGGGTTCAGGAGACCCATCACCTGGGGAAACACACCCGCATGGTACCGGTGGTTAGGCCATCAGCAAGACAGTCTGGCCTTGGAGGGCCATCTTAAGGTGGCCTAAAGGAGGGTTGGGGATCAGATGTGTAATAAGTAGGCTGATATTGTGTGTGTTTCTTGACCAGGCCTCGGATCTAAATAACATTATGCTCACCATTGTCCCAAATGTGCACATAGTGTATCACACACACACACACACACACACACACACACACACACACACACACACACACACACACACACACACACAACCACACACACACACACACCACACCACACACACACACACACACACACCACACACACACACACACACACACACACACATGCACACATACACACACAAAGAAAATCTCCCTCAAAAGTATATAGCAAGGCCATTCCTCACACCGCCAGAGAGAGAGAGAGAAAGAGAGGAAGAGGGGAGAGAGCGAGAGAGAGAGAGAGAGAGAGAGAGAGAGAGAGAGAGAGAGAGAGAAGAGAGAGAGAGAGAGAGAGAGAGAGAGAGAGAGAGAGAGAGAGAGACTAGCACCAAAGAGGAAGAATTAGGCAATTTGTCTCAGACTAAAGGCTCCACTTATCCTGAAGTTGTCCGGGCCACCGCCCAGGAGGAGGCCGGTGATAAGAGATGTGCTGGAGATAGTGATGACGGACACAGCAGGCTCCAGAACCATGGAATGAGAACCAGCCTGCTGACCTGCTCTTCATTAGAGCTGTATAATCACATTAAGGGCGCGGGGGGAACGACGGAAAAGAGCCGCGGGTCGAACCGTCTGTGATTGGGTCAAAACCAACCTGAAAACAAACCCCCCTTTCCATATGTGTGCACATATTCACACACATACACTCTTAAGAAGAACATCATCTGTCCGTCATCAATTAATTGTTCCCAGAATGCGGCGGTGATGAAGAGAGACAACCTGACACGTCACTTCGACCTGCGGCCACCTAAACCTAAAAACGGCTCATATCTACTTTCCCTCTGCAGCCACTCTGTCTCTCCTCTCTCTCTCCCTCTCTCTATCCTCTCTCTCCTTTCACTTTCTCTCTCTCTCTCTCTCTCTCTCTCTCTCTCTCTCTCTCTCTCTCTCTCTCTCTCTCTCTCTCTCTCTCTCTCTCTCTCTCTCTCTCTCTCTCTCTCTCTCTCTGAGTGTGGACTCCAGGGCCCCTCTGGCTGTCCTAATAAGAAGCAGGTTCATGCTACTCTTTGGGCCCTCTTGGCCCTCTAAGTGACATGTTATTCTACATCCACACACACACATGGTGTTGCTTAAATAATTTCCCAACCACGGGGGAGGGTTGGGGGTTAAGGGTTGGGTTGGGGCTGACTGGTCCATGTTGTATTGGACCAGGAAGTTGTGCTTCCAAGAGACATTTACCTTTAAAATATTAACTATAAAGCTTTGTTCCCATATTCTCCCTCTCAGGGTTCGAATTACGGGGCGGTGGGGGGGTCTGACCCCCTCAAATAGGATTTAAACCCTCCTAAAAGGGACTAAAACGACAGTTTGGGGGGTACTGAAATACTTGATGCGTGAAGTGTTTGGTTATGTATTATTAAGGAATAATCATACGATTTCAAACACCCCTTCGGTGGACTGTACCTTTCTGCTCCTTCAGCTTCTTTGACTTTTGTTTACTTGACAACACTCGACAATTGCTCCAATACGAAACACTGCACCTGCAGCGATGCAGGTTTTGTGGGTTTGTCATTACCAATAGAGCTGCGTGGAGAGCTACGGTATCAAGGTGGAGGTTCCTTATGGCCTTATCGCCTAGTTGTTGTTTGAAGTGTAGCATAGCTGTTTGAAGCTGATAATCTTGTTCAGTGTTCACTTAATGTCAGTCACGTCATCTAGCCTGCTGTCCGGATTCAGCGCGCTGCTGCCCCAACCTGCAGGTCACGTGAATGAGCAATCACGAAAATGCTCCAATAGTCCTTTCTTAATTAAAGCCCTATGTGCAGGTTAACCGGAAGTTTTGATTAATGGGTACATAAAGCACTCGAAATATGTGTATCATTTATAAAATGTCTCCAAAATAGTGTTAAAGTCCAGTTTTTGTCATTTTTGGCAGGAATTTTTACTGTCAGTGAATAGCATCAAGTGAAAGTCAACGTTTTCTTTATATCTAGTGACAGCGATATTGTCGTAAGTACCGGTAAACTTTGTCAGAAGATCTAGAAATAGAAGGCAAAATGCTAGCTATGGGCTAACTTAGCCTATCGGACAGCAATCAGTGCACTTGCAAATGAGTACCTGCAAGTATAACCGATCGTGGTGTGAGTTTATTATACCATCAATCTACCGCAAATACGACCAGACAGATGTACATTGAACACATACACAAAGCACACCGTCCAACCCGGCGGATGCTGACAGACAGCCCACAACAAGTCAAACACCACCACGGCGGGTTCTCTCTCTCTCTCTCTCTCTCTCTCTCTCTCTTCTCTCTCTCTCTCCTCTCTCTCTCTCCTCTCTCTCTCTCTCTCTCTCTCTCTCTCTCTCTCTCTCTCTCGCATGCCCCAACTTATCCAACTCCAAGGCTAGGCTGCTTCACTAAGACCACAACTAACCACAAGGCCTTCATAACCATGCAGTATGCCGAAGCCGAAAAGGACACACGCAGTCGCACACACTCATCTTATGCAACACAATCCGTTTTATCATCAACATTCAGTCACTGCAAAGATTTAAAGACAAGCCTCTTACCATAAGTTAGAATGGAACCAAAGTATGTGATTGATACAGTCTGGTTCGGCTTTCGCTTGCTATCCGTTTTTAGTATGACTTCTCAACATTACGTCTTTCTTGTGTTAGGCGCACATGCATTTGCATACGGGCACAGGATTGGCTGGCTCCGCAAGGCAAATAATAGAACATATTTAATTATCTTTCTATCTGTCTATCTATCTATCTTTCAATGCATGGGTCTAGTTTTAATGTGATATATTTTCCAGTCAGACTTGTTGTCTCCCTTGTTCTGTGTGGTCTTGTAGGCTATACTGTGTGAGCCGAATCACCTATGAATTCCCGACGTGTAACTTGGTATTAATAAAGACTAGACTAGGCTATTTATCTATCTAGGCTATTAGTCAACAATTATACGCTGAAGGCGAAGTGAATAGTGGGGAATAGCCCCCGAGAGCGAAGGTTTATTTGTTGTTATCAGCTGACATTTTGCGATGAAAACAATATCGAGTTTGTAGATGTCAATCATGGGATATTGCCCAATATCCCGAGATAGCTAACCAATCAAATTGCGCAATCTTAGGAGGTTCTCTTGTAGCATATACTAACTATATATATATCTATGTTTTTATCTATGTATCTGTATAATCTGCTGAACACTCTCTTACTAGTCTCTACTCTCAAAGGGTCTCAATGGGCTTTGGTCTGTTGTCTCCCCAACGTGACGTCATGCAATGCATTCTGGGGGAAATGAGAAGCTATCGCAAAACGCTCAAATATTACCTACTTTTTCTTATTAAATTCCGTTTTGTGATACCCAACAACATTAAATACAATGGATAACAGTTAAAATGTTTATTACCAACAAGCAAATTGCGCAAATTCGAAAAAAATAAACCCTGCACCATGGCCTTTAAGTTGGTGTTATTTGTTGTTTCCCCAAGATATCAGTTAGCATGTGTTTCTTTCTTCAGAATTAGCTACCTGGCATAGGCATTTTACACAATTTCTGAAGAATGTACCTGGCATAGGCATTTTATGCAATTTTCAATTTTATGAATATAGAGACATGGCTTTCTAATGACACCATCGCCCACCCAGTGGAAATACTGACCCCCCCCCCCGAAGCTGGTGGGGTAATTCGAACACTGCTCCCTCTCTCGCTCTCTGCCGCTCTCTCTCTACAGATCTCTCTCCTATGAGAGATGAACTCTCTCTCCTATAGTCTCCTATGAGACTGGTGCTCTGTCTCTGTCCTGTGAAACATAACATGAGACTGTAGGACACTGGTGCTCTGTCTCTGTCCTGTGAAACATAACAGAGTATCCGTCACGATTAGCCTGAGAGTGTGTGTCTGTGTGCGTTCCATATGAATATGCTCACTGTCATGTCTAGACCCTACGTGCTCAGTCCTGTTTTTATTTAAAGAATGCAGAGGCTGCGTCTGTGCACATATTGCAAATGGAAAATGTGTTTATTCTGAGTCGTATAGGATAATAGGTCATTGCAGAATTACTTGGTGCAATGGCATGTAATGATCCCAGAATGTGGCGATGATGAAGAGAGACCACCTGACACGTCACTTTGACCTGTGGCGACCTTTAAAACGCCTCTTATCCACTTTACCACGTGCACAGTCCTGTTTTTATTTAAAGAATGCATAGGCTGCGTCTGCGCACATATTACAAATGGAAAATGTGTTTTTATTCTGAGTCGTATAGGATAAAAGCTCATTGCAGAATGACGTAGTGCAACGGCATGTAATGTTACGCACGTGTGACACCTTCAAAACACACACACACACACACACACACACACACACACACACACACACACACACACACACATACACAACACACACACACACACACACACACACACACACACACACACACACACACACACATACATGTATATATGTGTTTTGAGTGATCGTTCTTGATATTCACCTTTGGGCCATAGTCCCCCAAACCCTCTGTCTGAGGGGCCTCACCGCGTGGTGTTTTGGTTAGAGAGGAGTTGACTTGCATGGTGCCGGTGTAAACAAGCGTTGTGTGGATGTAAGCGGAGCCATCTGCCTGGCACGTGTAACACGGAGGAGTTCAGGGATATGCTCAGGGGGAGGAGGGGGACCAGAGTTTGTCCCCAACAGGGATGGAGAAGCTGGGTTTAAGACGCACTCAAACACTCAGGCCGGGGCCTCTCTGAGTTACCGCCAGCGGGCCGCGCTCTGAATGGAGAATTGTATTTCCAAAAAATGACATTAGGAATTGACTTTTTCCAGACCCTGATGTGCTTCTCGTGTAACTTAAGATGGTATGTTAAATAAGTATTGATTCTGTCGATTGTTAGGATTGAAGTCTTCAAATAAATAAAAAAAATGTCATTTTATTTAAGAATCCAGACGTTGGTTGCTAGAAGCCAAAGCAAGCAATGATCTAATATGTTTACTTACATCCTTACTTTTATGAATATTATTCAAAATATTATTCAAAAGTATTCATTATTAACAAATATATTTGACATAAAAATATCCTGACCCTGTGAGTCTTCCCATTTGCGTTTGTGTGTGTGTCTGTGTGTTTCTGGGTATGTGCGAGTGTGTGTGTGTGTGTGTGTGTGTGTGTGTGTGTGTGTGTGTGTGTGTGTGTGTGTGTGTGTGTGTGTGTGTGTGTGTGTGTGTGTGTGTGTGTGTGTGTGTGTGTGTGTGTGTGTGTGTGTGTGCGTGCGCAGTGTTGGGGGTAATGCGTTAAAGTAACAATATAACTTTTTTGGGTAACGAAGTAAAGTAACGCATTTCATTTAAAATATAGGTAACTACACTACTTTACTAGACTATTGTAACGCACTTTCCTGCGTTACCCAAGCCGTGTTTGAACCAAAAGAAAATTAAACACATTAGATGGAACGCCAGGGCCTTAAGCCCAGTTCAGACCAAAGATTCACCTTGCAACGACTTGCAACTCGCAACTCCTTGCGACTTAGATTGCGTGCAAAAAAAGAACATCATCCACTGAATTTGCGCTACGGTATGGATTTTGACAGTTCCGTGTGACCGGTGTGACCGGTAGATCACACAAGCGTTTATAGAAACAATGATGTAGTAGTAGGCTATCAGAGACACAGTAGTTTATTCATAATATCATCCGGCGCACACAACTTTTGGCCGTGTTCTATAAGATATTGTAGAACACTCTGGGAGCTCCGGCGGGATACCTGGAGCTCTATATCTAAATGATATAATATAATATATAGACATCAATGATATAATATAACGGCCAAAAGCTGTGTGCGCCTCTGGAAGATATTATGAATAGACGGATAGATGTCTCTGGTCCTTCCTTCCATCAATCTGAAGTTGCGTTTCAATCTGGACTTCAGAGAGTCAAAGCCAACGTTTCTTCCCCAATTCCTTCTATACCCTGGCTGAGAATCAATACACGGGTCTTATTTGCAAACCCGCGACACGCACCCAAAGGAAAATTAGACACATTAGATGGAACGCCAGGGACTTACACTATCTGGTGTTTGTTGTGGTGCTTTAGATTGCGTGCAAAAAAAGAACATCATCCCCTGTGGACGGTTTCAGTTGGCTCCTGAATAATATATCCAGCACCGCAGAAGTCTGACTTGCAATTGCAAAACCCGCAACCGTCCCGCGCTGTTCAGGCGTCCGAACCGACCCGCACCCGTGTCCGGGTCCGACACAGCACATTACTTTTCACCCGTTTCATCCAAATTGTGCGAGTCACCCGTCGAGTACCCGAACTCATGCAGGACTCTGGTCCAGATAACCCCCACTACGAGTTTTAGCTTGTTGTCTAAGTACCAGAGACGTCCGAGAACCCGACACAGTCTTTAATTCATAATATCATCCAGACGCGCACACAGCTTTTGGCCGTGATATTATATATTGTATTATATTATATTATATTAGATTATTTAGATATAGAGTTCTGGGAGTCCGCAAACTGCAACAATCACTTTTCCTTCATGCTGCTGTTCACTCTGGACTGCAGAGAGTGAACGCTGATTGGCTGTTGTGTTATGTCCCTCAGGGAGTGAACGCTTATTGGCTTTCTGGGAGCTGTCAACTTCAATCCGCAAGCGCCAAAAAGTCACTGTCTGCATCTTTTCGGTCAAGAAGGCACGCAATTTGAAATTTATGTTACTAATCGACTACATTTATGACCCACTTTCAATACAGATTCATGTCTCCTCCAGTGAAATTCTCCTTTAAGGACTGGCGTTTAAGCAATCAAAAATGTGAACACCTTTGATAGTATTTAAGCTGGGTTCATTTTTGTCTGCTGCTATGTCTTGTTGTAGCTGTCCTTTCTAATCTATGGTGGTTTGTATGAATGGTTATATGTTTTAATGGAGCATTGGCATCATGTTATACTGTTGTTATATATTGCTGTGTGTATTCTTTAATACAAACAGCACACACATTTTTTTTAACCATCCTGCGCCTAGCTTAACATTTTGCCAAAGGACTACAGTTGAAAATTAGGCTGCTGGCTAACACTGGCACATCAGCGGTTGAATCATGTCCAATTCAGTAACACAGTGTAGACTAAACATTATGTGCACTTAGATAACCATGTTTTGTCTTTGTATAAAGACCTCAGAAAGTAGCTTATGGATCATATTTCCGCCTCTTAAGACTGTGTTCAATGTGAATTGAATGTCTTTTATTTTAGGCCTCCATCTATTCTTCTTGATGTTCAGTGTTGCTGTTTTACTAGCAGTCAAATTCTTTACCTTATCAAATCAGTACAGATGTTTGTTAAAGAAGGTTTTGTTAAATGAATGCGGTCTCGTTCTGCTAGGCTATGACATGATAAATGCATGTTTGTGTCCACTTAGTCATCCAAATAATTTAAATAAAAAATCCCATTCCCTCCAATAGTCGTCTAAGATGAATCAGCACTATGAAAGCATAACTGTAAATAATATTTGGCGTCGATTGTAACATCTACACATCTACAAAGCGGCGTGGTTTGGCCATTTGGCCCTTCCCTGCAGCGGTGGGTGCATCAGTGTTTCAACATGTTGACCCCTTCACAACCAGAGAGCGGTCTAATGAGCCAACCACATAAAGAGTGCACGCCCTAAGAACCACGACACAAAAAGCTCTTTCTGCTCTGGGACCTGAACCCCCTGGGTCCCTAGCGCTCACCTGCGGAGGCAGTACGCTCCCCAGCGGGGGGTTCATGGGGTTGGGGGGACCCCCGAAGCTGTCCAAGTAGCCAGAGAAGGAGTGGCGTGCGGGGGCCTGGCAGTAGGCCCCGTCCCCCTGCCCTCCTGCGGAGCCCTGGTGCCCCGAGGAGGGGGGCAGCGGCTGGGGACGGTGCACCGTGCTGGGGGGGGGCTCGGACCCTGAGGAGGACACCATGGGTTAAAGACGGGGATGGATGATCTGATGACAGTATCACACAAATAGACCACCACAATATACCTGTTTATTCTACTGAGGGTAACACTGTATTAGATGTAATATTATTGTATATTATGCATTATTCATTAAGTTTGCTTTTAACGCTATTCATTTAATATTCCAATCCAATACAGAAATGCATTTTAGAATTTAGTTATTATCCTAATGTCATGACCAGGTGGGAGTGGGTGTAGTACCTGTTGCTAGGTGAGGGTGGGTGTAGTACCTGTTGCTAGGTTAGGGTAGGTGTAGCACCTGGTGCTAGGGGAGGGGGAGTGTAGAATCTGGTGCTAGGTGGGGATTGGTGTAGCACCTGGTGCTAGGTTGGGGTGAGTGTAATACCTGGTGCTAGGTGAGGTTGGGTGTAGTACCTGGTGCTAGGTGGAGGTGGGTGTAGTACCTGGTGCTAGGTGGGGTGGGTGTAGTACCTGGTGCTAGGTGGGGTGGGTG
Source organism: Melanogrammus aeglefinus (assembly GCA_900291075.1). Classification (NCBI taxonomy): domain Eukaryota; kingdom Metazoa; phylum Chordata; class Actinopteri; order Gadiformes; family Gadidae; genus Melanogrammus; species Melanogrammus aeglefinus. The sequence continues at coordinate 124,851 of OLKM01001267.1, read as the reverse complement.
TAGTACCTGGTGCTAGGTGGGGGTGGGTGTAGTACCTGGTGCTAGGTGGGGGTGGGTGTAGTATCTGGTGCTAGGTGGGGTGGGTGTAGTACCTGGTGCTAGGTGGGGGTGGTTGTAGTACCTTGTGACGGGGATGGGTAGGGGCTGTCAGACAGCTGATACGAGGGGATCCCGGACATGGCTGAGGGCGGGAACCCCCCTGGGATCAGCTGATTAAATACCATGAGCTGATTGGCTCCTGTCTGCTTACGCCAGCGTGCTCGCCTGTTGCTGAACCAGACCTTGGAGAGACAGCGGCAGATCAGTGTGCTAACAGACGCAACGCTACATCACATCGCATTCACTCTCTACTAGGGCTGCAGCACAATATATCAAATTTTTAATGGCGTCCCACGATGAACACGTAGTTTCTCTCGCGATATTTTCGTGATATTTTTTTAAAGTAATGCATCCACAAAAAAAGAAAACCAAAAAAGAAACAAGCCCCGCCCATGCAGTATAAGCTCTACCTCCGCTGCAAAGCCAACCAAGCGCTCCCTGTATACACCTGTCTGTGACTGCGTGAGTCCATCCTGCACACAGCGGCGCGAAGCCTGAAAAGGGGGGGGGGGGGCGTGGCCTGGCTGCAATTTGCCGCTGAGCACAGTGTGTCACTCCTACCTAGGGGGTGGTGGAAATTCGAAAGATTTTTTTTCAATGAATAATCGTGCTAAATAATTGTGATATCAATATTGATCAAAATAATTGTTGATAATCATTTTGGCAATAATCGTGCAGCCCTACTATCTACACAAATACTTTGTTTCTGGAGGTAATTATATGTATAAGTCCTGAATGTTGTCGGTGTGAGGACGGGGTGGATATAAGAGGTGAGTGGTAAAGTAACTAAAGGGGAATAGGTTCACTAGACATGTGACACGCATTAAAGAACAACAATGAGCTAAAGCCTGTGCGGGACTTGTCCCTGTCACTCCGACACTACCCATGTACACATACACATAGGAATACCCATACGTCCCCATATAGCTGCCGTTTCCTGCTGGGACCCACAGCAGAAGTGTTGTAGGCCGAGGACCCACCAAATATTGTCTGCAGTAAAATAATGTGAAAAGAATCCATTGAATTCATATCTTTATCTAAGTATGCTGTTCTTCAATACATTATTTCACCAAACGGTTCAAACATACAGGCCTGTAGCCCTACATACAGGCCTGTAGCCCTATAGACAGGCCTATAGCCCTACATACAAGCCTGTAGCCCTACATACAGGCCTGTAGCCCTACATACAGGCCTGTAGCCCTACATACAGGCCTGTAGCCCTACATACAGGCCTGTAGCCCTATAGACAGGCTTGTAGCCCTACATACAGGCCTGTAGCCTTACATACAGCCCTGTAGCCCTAAAGACAGGCCTGTAGACCTACATACAGGCCTGTAGTCCTGCAGGCTGTTCAAAAGGTTCTTGTTGGAAAGAAGGCTTCCTTTCTCCTGCCACTGGCGACCTGCAGATGGATAGCTCCACCCACCTGGCCACGCGGCCTGCCGTCCAGCTGGCTTGCTTGGGCCAGCTCCTCGCGGGTGTAGATGTCGGGTAAGTGGTTCTCTCGAAGCCCCGCTCCAGCTCATTTCCAGCTGCTCCGCCGTAAAGGTGGTGCGGCTTCCTCCTCTGCTTCCTCTTCAGGGGCAGGCTGGGCTCCGACTCCCCCTCTGAGCAGTCGTCAGAGAGGCTCGCCTGGTGGAGGCATGGGAGGAGTCAGAACTCGTGTCAAAGCATAATGGGAGGAGTCAGGACCAGACTCAAAACATCATGGGTGGAGTCAGAACCAGACTCCAGCATTGAGAGAGCATGATTTTAGACATGACCAGTGTTTGTAATAATGGCCGTTTAAAAGAAACGGTTAGAGGTAATTGCCGGTTATTTTTCAGTAACGGGTAATCTAACTAATACGTTTTCTCGTTACAAAAACACGTTACCGTCTTTACTGAAAAGCATTAAGCGCTGCCGCTATGAATTGATTGAATTAACTGTGTAATCCGAACGCACCCTTGGCTCCAAACACAAACTGCTAGTGAGGAGACCAGGTGGGTTAACAACGAGATAAGCGATTATGATTGGCTAAGGCAGAGTCATGTTTCATGGTAGCCAATCGGAGCCAGTGTTTTTACACACAAGCCAGGACACGCGCGCCACATACACGCACACACGCCCACATCAGCAGATTAGATAAAGATGCAGAAATGGCGAGTCCGGAGCAATCTGATGAAAAGTTGGCATTTTCGGTGGTTATTCGGCAGATGTTTCCACCAGCCTTTGCAACCACCAGCAAAAAAAATTTCAGTTAAAGTATATCAGGATCTTGAATGGGCCATTTCAACAATTTAACACATTAAAGGCCAAGTGAAAACTTCTCAGAAAAATCCAAATCCTTGACTAGCAGCAACTTCTTTTTACAGTAACGCAAATAGTTTCTTTACCTGGTAGCTAAGTTAACTTCTATTATAGAGTTATTCCAGTTACTAACCTCAGTTACTTTTTGGGAACAAGTATTGAGTGACTATAACTAATTACTTTTTAAAGTATCCGTTCCCAACCCTGGACATGACCTTAGACATGAAACCAGACCATGAAACTAGACATGATCATTAACAATCTGGCTCTAGACAGGAAACTAGACATGAAACTATCATTCCCACACTAGACATGAACTTAGACATGAAACCAGACATGACATTAGACTTGACATTAGACATGACATTAGACATTAAACTAGACATGACATTAGACATGACATTAGACATGTGATTAGACGTGGCATACGTTTATCTATTAAAGATGTTTGATTAATTGATGGATGGTTGCCTCATTATTAACCACAATAGAGTTCAAACATTTTATACATCTCATTCATCAAGCAAGGAATAAAATCAGCTGCAAACACAAAAAGATACTGCAAACACCAGCTGATGGCCAGTGTCGTGCTCTGAACATATGAGGCGGTGTGAAGCCATGGTGTTCAGCATGAATGGAACGTGACTGATGGACCATCGAGGAGCATAAAGTCATGTGAGAAACAACAACATGCCATGTCTGTGTTCTACCATCCATGTTTACAGAAAGCTGTCAAGGGACCATTTAGTTTTTCTTTCCTTGACACACACTACACTACACTCCCTCATCCTCACACTCACACACACACACACACACACACACAACAACACCACACACACACACACACACACACACACACTCACACCACCACACACACACACACACACACACACACTACACTACACTCCCTCATCCTCACACTCACACACACACACACACACAGCATCAGGCTCTCTTCCCAGTGATCATGTGCCGAGACATACGTCCATTCATAAGAGAATTCCCTGCCTCAGGTAACCCCAAGTGGAACCAAGACGCACAGCACCGCAGGGCCCGCGGGCTGAGAGCCACACACAGGACTCTTTTGGTCTAGGGGCCTTCCTTTGTGTGAAGTGTGTGTGTGTGTGTGTGTGTGTGTGTGTTGTGTGTGTGTGGTGTGTTGTGTGGTGTGTGTGTGGTGGTGTGTCTGTGTTGTGTGTGTGTGTGGTGTGGGTGTGTGTTGTTGTGTGTCCTGAGCATCCAGGGTTAGGACAGGGTAACTATGGGATGGTGCAGGAGATCGAGACAGGGTACCTGGTGAGTGTCGGTGGGGTTGGGTGGGATGGTGGGGTGGTGTAGTGGTGGGCTGGACGGGGTGCCAGGTGCCTGCTGCTCCATTTACCCAGGAGCCATTCAGCAGAAGGGGAAATTAATCGACTCTATATCCTCTGCCTAAGTCCCGTCCCTCCTCCACAGCCCTCAGCAAAGCTCCCACCGCGCTCTCCCCCATCTAGTCTCATGTTGTTGTTGTTATTGTTGTTACCCGGTCAGACCCTAGGTCTCAGACTGGATCAGATCCAGGCAACCAGGCAATCAGCCAACTCACACAATGACATTGATTACCGTAAATCCTCTAATATTGGCCTGTATTCAATTAGCGGCCGGGTTTCTATCATTGGCCGGTCTCGCTGTCGAGAAGTAAAAAGGCCGGTCTCTCATACAGGCCGGGCTATAATTAGTACCAACGTTTTTCGGGCAGGCCTCAACATTATACTTGTGATGTAACATACAAGTAACACAGGGGGGGCGATGTTTCGCTGATAATCCAAACCATAGCTACGTAGCCTGGCATCACCCTCGCTCATTGACTCGAACGTGAGACTTCAGATTTCAGTCACCCGTTAGGCTAACGTTGTTTACCATTGGTAAACGTTGGTAAGTGTCTAAAACCTGTAAGTTCCCTTTGTATGAAATCAATAGCCTTAATTATCAACCAATGTATGGTTAAGTGTTTACAAGCACTACCGGTATGTTGCCTACGTTTTGTTACCATATTACTACACTGGAATTTAGCCTGAAATTAAGCCTATTTGTTCTGTATACTACGTTTATGGAACTGACTTTTTCAATAAATGAACCTAGTATTTTATAGGTTCAAATAGACACAGAAATCTCGTTTTTATTAATTTCCACTGGTAGAGCTGTTTTTGCTCGCGAATAGAAAATAGAGGCCTGTCTCTAATTCTGGCCTCCTTCAGTATTGGCCTGGCCATGCGCGGATGCACTTGAGTTGAAATAAAGCCTGGGCCTATATTAGAGGATTTACGGTAGTCTCACATAGCTACAAATGCCGCACACAAACACATACACACACATTTAATACACACACACACACACACACTTAGTACACACACACACACGCATGCACAAACAAATACACAAATACACACACACACACACACACACACAAACACACACACACACACAAACCAACGTACCCACATACCCCCACACACACATGACTATGTCCTCAGATCTTTCAGGCAGGGGCAATGTGTGACTTCATCTGATCACTATAGAATCCAAACGCGACGTTGGAGAATAACCCCAACAACGTTTGTTCGTCGGTCATGGATGACGGCTTCAGCGAGATTGAGCTGCAGTGACATCAGGGGTCCTGACAGCAGCCATGTGGCCCCGCTCGTCCTCTGCTCCACAGGCTGCTGATAGTCATTGTGAAGGCCGTCCTACCAGCCCTGCTCCTGACCTGCTCACACCAGCGCAAGGCGACCAAGTGTGTGCTTCAATAATGCTCCTCCAGTGCGGGGGAGTTTGTGTGCAACACTGTGTCAGTTCCCCCCGTGAGGGGGAGTTAAGGTGCAACACTGTATTAGTTGTGTAGTTAAAAGTGTTGCATTAAACTAATTAATTAGCAGCAGTTTGCTAAAGAAACATTCAACTGTGGGAATTGGGGGGGGGGGGGTCTTAGAAGAAGAGCAGAGATTTCTATTTTCCTAGTGTCACACACTTGAAGATGAACTATTTGATGGACATGCCATTTTTTTTTGATACATGAAAAAACTGCAGAGTCGCATAGACACTGAGACGATAGAACGATAACACACAGATGTGCACACACACACACACATGTACATACATTACACATTATACAATCACATACACACACACCACACACGTACATACACACACACCACCAAGGAACCACGCAGAGGCAACTTTACGACAGCCAAGGCAGGGCGGGCAGAGTGGGGCAGGGCGTAGCTGTGGAGCAGTGCGGAGTGGAGTAGGGCGCGGGTGGAGTCAGCAGGCGGGGTGGGAGCAGGGCGGGTGGAGCAGGGCGGGGTGGACGGGGCGTGGGTGGAGCAGGCGGGGTGGAGCGAGGCCGGGGTGGAGCAGGGCGGGTGGTGGAGCAGGGCGGGGTGGAGCAGGGCGGGTGGATTAGGGCGGGGTGGAGCAGGGCGGGGCAAAGTGGGGCCAGGGTGGGGTGGGGGTGTTTCAAGTGGTGGAGGATATGGGATGCTAGGCTCACAGGACACGAGACAAGGCCTTTTGTACCCAACCTTCTTCCCCCCGCCTCTTCCTCCTCCAAGCCCAGTCCGCTCCATCCCCCAGCCTCCGCCCAGCCAGCCTCTGGGGAGCAGGCGGGGGCTCTCATGCCGGCTCCCTGGCAGACCCTTTTCACTGAGCCATGGGGGGAGCAGGGCTGGTGGACCTCAGGGGGATGGCCGCCCCCAGCACCACTCTGAGGGTCCTCAACACACACAACATGAACTTCTTCATCATGATCGCTCCTTCTACTGCATTCAGGCCCACTGATACTGACTCCAATGAGAATGAACGTTACATTTGGATAGTGATATTGGACTCTACACTCTGGAACTTTGCACAACAACTTTTGTGTCAACACCGGTGTGCTTTGCTCTTCCCCTCTTCTCTCACTCTCTCTCTCTCTCTCTCTCTCTCTCTCTCTCTCTCTTCTCTCTCTCTCTCTTCACTCTTCTCTCTCTCTCTCTCTCTCTCTCTCTCTCTCTCTTCTCTCTCTCTCTCTCCTTCTCTCTCTCTCTCTCTCTCTCTCTCTCTCTCTCTCTCTCTCTCTCTCTCTCTCTCTCCTCTCTCTCTCTCTCTCTCTCACCTGCCCCATGAGGTATGGGTGACATGTTGCTGGTGTGCACGCGTATGTGTGTGTGTGTGTGGTGAGGTATGTGTTGGTGTGTGTTGGTGTTGGTGTGTGTGTTTGTGTGTGAGTGTGTGTGTGAGTGTGTATCTATGTGTGTGTGTGTGTGTGTGTGTGTGTGTGTGTGTGTGTGTGTGTGTGTGTGTGTGTGTGTGTGTGTGTGTGTGTGTGTGTGTGTGTATGTGTATTGTGTTTGTGTGTGTGTAACATCCCAAATACCCCTGATGTTTTGTTTTTAAACAGAGACAGAAGGGAAGTGCTCCTACTTGAGATAGGCTGTGTGATTGATCTGTACATGAATTGCTTTCAATGATAAAATTGTTAAGTACCAGCCGGTTCGGGAAAAACTAAGGGACCTAGGCTGCCAATGCAAGCTAATAGTGCTTATTTTTGGCAGCTTGGGGCATGTTCACAACCGTGTTTTCAGTGGGTTAGGGCTGGCAGGGCTCTCCAGCAGAAAATCTAGACATTTAGCAAAGTTCGGCTCCATAACAGCAGTGATAGGCAGTCTGGCAGTGTGGCGCAGGAGATGTTTTTGGTACCCTTGAACAAAGACCTATCCCATCTCTGAAATATTTGAATCCTGTCTCTTGTAATGTTATTGGTTGATCCAAATAAAGAATTAAAATGTGTGTGTGTGGGGGCTGGTATACTATTTCTCACTGCTCAGCCACACACGCTAAAACAAACACACATACCACTCTTTACTTTGCACACACAAACACACTCACAACACACACCCTCTTTTATTACACACACACACACATACACCTCTCTTTACTACACACA